>JAKCPB010001004.1:0-121673 GCA_021442155.1 Cymbidium sinense
CCTAGATTTAGAAGGTTTAGGGATGATTTTAGAAAGCATATTTATTTTTTTATTTTTTTAAAAATAAAGTAAGGTAGTTTAAGTTTATTTAGTTTATTTTTATTTATTTTATTTCATTTTTCTTTAAGTTTTTTTATTTTTATTTAGTTTAGATTATATGGAGTGTAATTTTAGACAAGTTATAATTTTGTTACACGTTAGTGAACAAGTCATTAAAACATGTTTAGGGTTTAATTTATTTTCATTTTATTTATTTATTTAGTTTATTTTATAAGTTTATTTATGCATTTTAGGGTTTAACATAACATCAAACAACTATATAAACTATCATAAAAGAATAAAAGGCGGTGCAATCACCATACAACCAAGAGAGAAAATATGGGTGAAGCACTTATACAACTTGGAATATGAAAGAATAATTATAATTGTATTAAATGCTATGGGGTCTTCTTTCTTCATATCTCCATTTCTGATTTGGTTCCCTTGATTTGGATGGTGCTTGCTTCAAAGGCATCACAAGGCACCCCGTGACAAAGCCTTCACCATGCTCATCCTAATCCCATAGCACTAATCCTAATTCCTAATACAAAATTACATTTATGTGGGAAAAGTAAATCTAACTACACCTAAAATAGAGGTTAGCTAAATATACATATAATCCCAAGTATTTATTTTAAGCATCCCCAAGCACAATCCCTAGAAAACATGATTAGCTAATATGTCCTATCATCTGACTATTAAACATACACCCCTAACATCCAATCTAAAATAATACATCATAAAATATACATCACATCATACACCATCCTAACTTAGAGGTAGAAGTGGTGACTTAATTCTAATGTGTGTTATAGGCTTGTGTGGTAAGTCTTGTTAGTATTAGTGTTGTATTTTCTAAGTGTAGAAGGATTCAATTTAACATGAAAGGTTGATTTCACTTGAAGTAGTTTAATTGATTTGAGAATTTTAATTTGTGTTTTCTTTTGTTTCATTTGATTACACTTAGCAACTAAGTGTTATATAGAGAGGAAAAGAGGATTGCCCTCTTTCATCCCTACCTTAAGTCACTTTTTAAAGTATATTAATTTGTTTAGTTCTTTTTAGTGAATGAATTATTAAATGATTTAATTAATCCTAAGTTTAGGTTCACTTTAATAATCCTATTCAAAATGAAAGGCATCTTAAGATTAATTTAATTAAATTACTACCACATGACATATATTAAATCATTCCTTTCCATCACATGACATAACATATGATTTAATCCTAAGTGTATTTATACATGCAACATATTTTAGCACACTTAAATGATGAATGTATGTGTATGTTTAGTTTATATTTTATTTGATTGAATTATTTAAACATATTAATTTAAAATTTATCTTATTCTTATAAAAAGGACATAAGAATGAAATTAAATAGGCATGTGCCATTGTTAAACCAGGAAGTGAGGTAATCAAATGACCTTCTTGGAGCTAGCTAAAGCCTCATATTCTTAGGATGTCTAGCCTATATACCCATTTGCATTCAAACATATGTAAATTCGTATACATGAACATAGAAAGTAAGCTCCAAATCATATGGCTAATAAATTCAACCACTTAGTCAATTATGAATGCACAATTTTAATGTAAAATGGGATTTTCATTCACTAATCACATACATATACATGTACAAAGATATAGGAAAAGTATGTCATTGTTAAACCGGGAAGTGAGGTAATCAAATGACCTCCTTGGGCTAACTAAAGCCTCATATTCCTGAGATGTCCAAACTATATACTTATTTTTTCTTGGACACACATGGATGTATACATAAATGAGGGAAAGAAAACCATGCAAAGATTGTATATTTTTTTTTATTGAATCATTTATATATATGAATTAAAGCTCTATCCAAATTCTAATGTTGAAATACATAAGAATGAAATCAAATGGGTATGTGCCATTGTTAAACCAGGGAAGTGAGGTAATCAAATGACCCCCTTCAGGCTAGCTAAAGCCTCATGTTCTCGGGATGTCTAGACTATATACCCATTACCATTCAATCTTATATAAATCAACACATGAATTGAGGAAAGAGAACTCAACATTCATACACTTAAGCTATAAGCACATGCATTTCTTATGTATTTATAACTAGCATCATAACACATATTATTATTCATTTATAAGCTTTTGAAAAATACATTTGATTTAATTATGATAATAACACACATATATTAAATTAAATCAACCACATGCAAACTTACATAAAGGAAATCCATTTATTTTTTACTTGATTTTGAAAAGATGGATGCATGAATTCAAATGACATACCAAATTTAACATGATTGGAAAGAGGACAATCAAATATAAGCATGTGATTCATTCAACCAAACTAGTTCTTAAGGACAATCAAATCAAATAAGATTATTTAAAGCAAACCAAAGCTTCTTTATTAATAAAGTTTTGATTTAATTTGATTTAAAGAGGAGAAGAGAAATCATCACTTGTTATTTTAAACCCATTCCCACATTAGTGATTTGATTTAATTAAGGAAATGTAATTAAGTTGATTATGGGTTAATTAAGTTGAACCCTTAATTAGATGAATTAATTACCCTTACCTATGTCACCTTAAAGTAATTAACTAAATAATTATGAGCCAACATAATATGCATGAAAAATAAACTTCTAATGATCCTAAGAAATAAAAAATGCCTAATGCAATTAGCTGATGATTAATAGTTAATTAATTACTTAATTAATTACTCTATGGTTTTCCACACATGGACTAACCATATTTTCATTAAACTCCTTTAGGTTATTAAACACTAAAGATCTACCCCATGATTTAATTAAGGTCCGATGTGATTATGATTTCAATTAATGATTTAATTAATTAGTTAAATCTTAATTAATTCATTTTAAAAAGGGTGAAATGAACTTAGGGGGGTCCCAACCTATTCCTTAGTTCACTTACTATTGAACAATGATTAATAAACTTAATTAACCAATTTATTACTATTCATGATTAATAATCATTAATTAACTTAAAAGAGTAGTTAAGGTTTAATTAGTCAATTTTCCTAATTAAGTGAGCAATAAATCCCAAGAAAATCATGGGAGGAGGTCATCCCATTAAATTAACCCACAAAATTTGGGATTAATTGCTCAAGTAATTATGGAGTAATTAAGCTAATTAATTTTGTAATTAAACCTTAATTACTGTTCAAAATTAGTTAACATCATTTTAATTAATTCTCTAAATATCTTTAAAATGAGTATTTATTTGCATTTTTTATCTCTATGATTTTTATGAATTTTAGAAGTTTCAACCATTAAAAAATTATTAAGCCTAATTGCCTAATATTTGTATGCATACGCTGTGCTTTCTATGTGACGTAGATTGGCTACTTAAAACTTATCTACTCACCTACAATGGTGGCAACGTTTTCGCCCATCGCCCAATCTAAGATCGAGTACGATTAATCCCACTTAATAGGATTAAATCGATCATCTAATGAATCTAATCATAACCGTCATGATCATGCGAATGACGGATCTAACATCATGCGAGTGAGGAAGAATGGTGTCCATCCACCATTGCTCACTTGATCAAGCTTACCGAGCTTGGATCAACTCAAAAGGATCCCACACCTTCATCGATCGGGGATCCAACGGTCAAGATCACATGAGATGCAAGTTTTCGCAAAAGCTCCAAACCCATTTTCTAAGGATTTGGAAGCATACCTCATGGAAGTTCAAGACTGCTCAATGATTGGGAAACTTCATCTAGTGGAGATGAAGTCCTGAGAAAGAATTGGATTAATTCCTTGATGTTCACTCAAATGCCATAAACCAACAATTTTGGAGCTTGACTTTGATCAAAGTCCCACCTCTGTGCTCTGAAGCTTGGAAGATGATTCATTCTTGCTGATGAGGCCTAGGAAAGGTGTGCAAAGTTAATTTTAGTTTGATGGAGAAATGGGAAAGTTAGGTCGGAAAAGAGAGTGCCCTATTTCAGGATGGATGGGAATGACATTTTTTAATCAAGAAACGGGCTTGGGAGCTTAAGGAATGGCTCTAACGACTCCTTGGGTCTTTAGGGCTCGATGAATGATTTTGTTTGTGTTTGAGTGAAAATTATGGGGTGTATACCCCTTCATCTTGATCTGATGGGATGTTTGGCTTCTAATGGTTGTCTAGCCATCTCGTGGAGTCATGGGTAAGGGAGGAGGTGAGTTGCTCTTGGTTTGTTGAAAGTGTGGAGGCTACCAAAGAGGAATCATGGTGTCCTATGGGTTTCAAATGCTCCAGAGGGTGAGGTGATTTCACCTCCCATGGGTCATGACTCAACCACCCTTGGGTCGCTGGGTAGTGTCCTAGTGCCTAGTGGACCATTGGAGAGTAGGCCAAGGAATGGAAATGACCACTTACATGGGTGATTTATCTAATGTGATTCTCTTGACCCAAGGGTAGAATGATCATTTAGCATTGATTTGATTTGGATTTAAAATGAGCCAAAGTAAAATTTCAAATTTCAAGTCAATTGGAGTGATTTGGTTAGGTTTGGCTCAATTTGACTCATTTAGGTCAAATGGGTTAGGTAATCAAGTTGACCAATTGGTCAAATGGGTCAAACCAAGGGTTGGTCAAGTTCATATGATCATTTGGGATGTTTTGGTTCAAATTGGTTTGGTTTAGTTTAGCTTATATTTGATTTTGGCTCATTTGAATTCATTTGGGTCAAATGGGTTAAGTTTACTAATTTGACCAAATTGGCCAAATTGGGTTGGGTGTTGGTTTGGGTTTAGTTGACCAATTGAAGATGATTGTAGGCTTTGGTTCAAATTAATTTGGTTTTGATTTAGGCCAACTTGAACCTTTAGGTCAATTTAAGTAGGTTAATTGGGTTCAATTAGGTCAATTGGTCAAGTTCAACAATCAATTTGGAATGAACTTGAGCCATTGGTTAATCAATTTGGTTTATATTTTGATTTGACCCAATTTGGCCTTTTAGGTCAATTTGGGTCAACTTGGTCAAGAGGGCCAATTGGGTTTGGTTTGACTCAATTGAAGGTCAAGTCATATTCAAATATTGATTTTGATTTGATATGAATCATTGGTTCCAAGGGATTTGGCTTAAGTTACAATTTGGCTAGTTTGGGTTCCTATGAGTTAAGGGGTTGACTTGGTTTGACACAATTTGAGATAATTGATCAAGGGTGATCAACAATCATGATGGGAGGTTTTGAGCTTGGTTCAATCCAATTTGGGTAGGATTAGAACTTGTTCAAATAGGTCACACTTTGGGTCAAGTGGACCAATTGGTTTAGTTGGCTTGATTTTGGATTGAGTTTGATTTAGTTGAGTTTATATATGGATTTGGGATTGATATATAAATTCAATTACAATTAGCTTGGGTTCAAATGGGTTTTGGTTCATTTGGACATTTCAAGTCAAAAGAGTTAAGTTGGGTTTTACACGGGTTGATTTTGGTTTTGCTTGATGATTGTAGATTTTATTTATATTTGTGAATATGATTGAAGGTATGATTTATTCATGAGAAAATCAATTGAATTTGGGTTTTCAATGAAGAATTTGGCTAAGTCCATGGAGTTGGGTCATGTGGCTTAGTTTGATTTTGATTTGGTTTGGATTTGGATTAAGATTTGGCAAAGTCCATGGGATGATCATATGGCTTGAAGGGTTTTGATTTAATTAGATTTAGTTTGATTTTGTTTTGGTCATTTGAATGTAGATTTAATTTATATTTTAGAAGATAATTGAAGATATAAGTTGATTGTGAGAAAATCAATTGATTTTGAATTGACTTGGATTAAGATTTGGCTAAGCCCATGGGATAGGTCCTCTAGCTTAGGAAGGGTTTAAAGTTTGATTTGATCATAGGGCTTCAATCATTTGTTTTGGAATTTGGGTTTGGATTTGAATTAATGTTTGAATGAAATTTGAGGTTTTGTTTGAGAAGGTGATCATGGATTGGATTTGGGTTGTACGGTAGATGAATTATCCTAATCCATAATTCATAACATAATCCAATGGTTAACACTTCTAAGTCTTTAGGCTTAAGTTAAGTGTTTACCTAATTGTTAGAAGTGTCTTATGACTAGGAAAGTCTTAGTGTTAAGAAGACTCTAAAAAGATGGGAAGATTGAATCTGCACTCCAAAAGTGAGGTCAACAGTGCCTTGACTCCATAGTGTTGCCCTTGGCGATAGATGATTGGAAGACCAAAGCCAAGTTTCACATTATAGACTTCCATACATATTTCAATGTTTTGGTTGGGAGACCATGGATACATGAGACCAACATAGTTTCATCCTGTCTACATCAATGTATGAAGTATACAAGAGGTGGGATCATCTACTGTATCAAAGGAGATCTCAAGCCATTTATAGTTCATGAGGTCGGCATATATGAGGATGTGGCTTACTATGTCCCTCAAAATCAACAAGTCTATTCTTGCAAACTTGGCCAGAGTTTAAAATAAAAGAAAAAGAAAAAGAAAAAGAAAGAAAAAAAGAAAAAAAAAGAAAAGAGAAAAAGAAAAAGAAAATAAAAGGGAGCGAAAATATACTTGGAGGATGAAGTGGAGCCTGACATTAGATTCTATTCAAAGTTCGTTACTCCATTCGAACATTTGGATATGATAGGCTGACCTCCACCAGGCAGAGGAAGAGGCTAGTTCAGAGGCAATCTCAGGGGTGGAAAACCTTCTTATTGACCACCCAATAGAAGATATGTCCCAGCTACCAGGAGTACACCTGCTATCCATATAGACTTAGAATCTAGTTCATAGGATGAGTCTTATATGGTAGCACACCAGCCAGCTCTTCTCAGCAGTAGATTCCCTTGGAGGTGACACTTGAGCCAGATAGTGATAAAGATCAGGTTCCAAAGCAAAGCATAAGTGTATCCGAGTCTATGTGTAATAGTTAGCATCTTGGGAACCTTAGCTCTAACCCCACATTCCTCTCAAAATGTGAGGGTTTGGTATTAAGGAAGCCCCTAAGTTATCCACAGTGTGAAAGACTTAGAGGTTCTTTCTAGGAGCATCATCCTCAAGTCAAGAAGTTGATGTAGAACTTAGGATAATTCATATAAAGATTTAATATAATTACCTTTTGATTGGTACTTTTCTTGTGTTCATAATTTAACAAAGAAGGGGTTAATCCCACATACATGGTCAAAGCACTGGTCAGACTACTTTGAAATAATATGGAAGAACAAATGCAAAAGCTCTCAATCAAGATCGACTAGATTCTACAGTGGGTCCAATGATGATGATGATTATTGCTTAGTCATTACCAATCATTTGGAATCGAATAGTTTTTTTTTCAAATCACATTAACTCATATGAGTAGCTATGCTTAGAAACTTTAGATGATCTAGATGATTTTGAAGTCAAAGATGCACCAAAGTTCAAAGAAGAGATCAAGTCAACCATCAACGAGCTCAAGGAAATCAACTTAGAACTAAGAAGATCCATGCCCACATACATCATTCTTTTTTGTTGATTAAAATTGAAACCAATGACTTAGTTGTTGACGAAGTTTAAGGACTTCATGGAGTTATGAAGAGATGCTGATTATTGACATGTATCCATAAACTAGTAATAGAGCCTACTAACCCTATCAAGCAAGCTCAGACACATGCGATTAGACATAGAATAATTCATTTATGAAGTCAAAAAATTGATCAATGTTGGCTTCATCTAGAAGAAAATATACCTAGTTAGCAGATCATCCCAAGAAGAAAAGAATGGCCAAATTCATCTTGATTTTAGGGATTTAAATAAGGCATGTCCAAAAGATGAATTTTCACTACAGTCTTTCTTTCATGGATGGCTCATCTAGATATAACCAAATAAAGATGGCTCAAGATGCAAGAAACACTACTTTTAGAACCCGATCCAATCTATTACTATAAGGTCATGCCTTTTATCCTTAAAAATATTAGTGCTACATACCAGCAAGCTATGACTTGAATCTTTGATGAACTCATTCATCATCAAGTTGAGTGCTATGTCGATGATATCGTGGTCAAAAGTAGAGAAAAGGAAGATTATCTTTTTCACATGAGAGTAGTTTTCAATAATTAAGATAATTTAACCTCAAAATGAACCTCTTGAAGTGTGCATTTAGAGTAGCTTCAGGGAAATTCCTTGGGTTTGTTGTCCACACCGTGGAATAAAATCGATCCAGAAGATCAATGATATTAGAAATGCCACCCCTAAAAGTTTAACTAAACTCGGATCATTCCAAGGTGGTTGGTGCATATCTAAGATGCTTTATATCTAACTTATTGAGAAGATGTTAGCCATTCTCACACTTGTCAAAAAGGATGCCAAGTTCAAGTGGATCAAGTGTGAGCATGCCTTCAAAGACATCAAGCATTTCCTGATGATGCCACGGTTCTAGCTATGCAAGCCGCTCATACTTTACACTACTATGATGACTTGGTGCTTTGTTGTTGGCCAATGATGAAAGGAAGGAAAATTCACCTACTACCTACCATTCATCTAATCCTCAGGCTAATTATCCACCCTTTAGAAAGCATCTAGCTTTAATCTTTTGCATCCCAAAAGCTACAACACTACATGCTTCTTCATAAGGTGAACTTAATCTCTAAGATCAATCCACTATAATATCTCATGACACGTCAACGCTATCCAAATGGTTACATGGTCCATGATCCTCTCATAATTTGACATTACCTTCTACCCTCCGTGAAAGGTTAAGTGCTAGAATTTCACACCCACTTCCCACGACTCACTTAGTGATGATCTCCATGAACAAAATCATGAACTTAGGGATACCATTCACCGGAGATGTACTTTGATGGTGTGGTTTCTTCTCAAAGAGGAGAAGAACCAAAATCTACTATTCTAAGAAAGGTGGGTAGGAATAGTTCTCTTAACCTGACATGTGATGAGATTCTCATATCATCTCCAATCCTTGCACAATAATGAAATTGAATATGAGGCTCTGACAATCTAGAGTTAGTCATTATTCTAAGCATCCGCATAACATTAACTCTTGGGGATTCTCACCAAGTTATCAACCAAATCATCCTATAAGTTTATAAATCCCAAGCTCCATCACTACCATAAGTACACCATGGAGTTATTGGGCCAAATTTTAGAGGTTACCATTTATAAGATTCATCGAGGAGAGAATTCCATAACATATGCTTTACCCCACCTTGCCATGGAGTAGACATGTCCAGTGGATGAGTCCATATCAATAAAGGTTCAAAATAGATAAGTCTTATCCCTTATTGATATTGAACTCATCAAAAGTACTCTTGAAGGGAGGTTATCATTGCCAAGAAGGATGATGAGTTAGATTAGAGGCAACCATTCATGGATTACCTAAATAAAGGCAAATCAAGAGATGTCCCAAGCCCATCGATGAAGCGAGACCACTTATGCTCTTGGATGGTGTCTCTTGATCATATGGTTACATTTAGACAAGTACAAACCCCATAAGGTCATGATGAGGTACACTTAGATTATGTGGAGCCAACCAATCTTCAAGATGAAACCCAAGATCAAGAGATGATAACGATGATCAAAGATTGCATGGATATAACTAAGTGATGCCACAAAAATACGTGTGGTCCTACACCAACCACCCAACATTTTGCTACATCTCATTGGCCTCATGGCCATTCGAGTGTGGGGTTTCAACATAGTGGGTCTAATTGATCCTTCTTCCAAGGGTCATATCGTGCTACTAATTACTTTTTTCTAAATGGCTAAGGTGATTTTGCTCATAGAGGTCACAACATAGCATGTGCTCCAATTTTTTAGGAACCATCTCATATATAGGTTTGGAATGCCTCAATGAATTATATTTGATAATGGTACTGCATTAAAGAGCACTAAGATCTACAACTTCTCTTAGAGACACAACATAGATTGGAGATATTCTACCATCAACTACTTGAGGGAAATGAAAGGTAAGCCTTCAAAACTCTCATCCAAATAATGAAGAAGACACTCAATAATAAGTGAAAAGTGGTTTGAGTAGTTAGATGAACCTTGGGCCTACGCACACATATAACTCTAAACTCACTCCTTTCACTTTAGTGTATGGGTCCCAAGTTCTACCATTAGAAGTCCAACTCCCATCACTAAGGATAGCTATGGGTAGCAAGATCATAGAATAGAATGCTAAGTGTTAGAAGAGCTTGAAGTTTGGAGAGAGATCATGTAAAACCTCAAGTTGTACAAAGCTAAAATGATTCGTGCTCACAAGTTGGTCCTTAGAGATTTTCAAGGAGGAGCTTTTTTCTAAAGGAAACCAATTTTTTGCCGTCATAAGATGGGAGAAAGTTTTAACCCACTTGGGAAGGCCCTTTTGCCATAAAGAAGGCCTACCAAGGAGGATCTTATCAACTTATTAATCATAAGGGAGAGTGTCCAATGCTTCCAATCAATTGGCTCTACTTAAAAAATATTATAAATCATGTTAGAAAATATTATAATAAATGGAAATTCCATTTCAAATTCAATCTCTTTCATGTTGAAAGCATTCTTGTTTACAAATCTACCATGATGTTTAGGTAGGTGTAAGGAACCCGAGCTGTCTTATCTTTCATCGATAAATACACAAACACAAACTAAAACACATATCTTTATCTTGCCACTGAAGTTGAGATTACCCCCCTGACACTCACTCAAGAGCTGCCGACGCGTTACCCTAGTGTGTCACCCTAGTGGTCTTCTTGCTTTAGAGGATGTAAGTCACGCTTTTCCTTCCTTGGCCATAACACACCAACAAGTGCCTTGTTAGTTTGGTAGCCATACCACGTGTGCTACCTCATGTTGGCTTTTAAAGAGGATGAGTCTATGCTGCTTTCTTCTTAGATTAGCCTTCATGCACTGACTGGGTTGAGCATTTTTCATGTTTAGGATAAGTCCCTTAGCAGCTCCTTCCCTCCTGATTGCTTCAAGTCTGGGTTCAATCCTTCTTCGGGGATCCCCACTTAGTAGTCGCTCTAGGTCAGATAGCATTTATCCCACTAATAATAGACTATCTCGATGATCAGTTCCACTTAGAAATTTGTAAGCCTACATGGTTTCTTTCTAGATTGATCGCTGCATCAGTAGGTTGGTTGGTTCTCACTATGTCGATGGATACACCACTCATGCGATGGATACACCTTAGGTTGGTTCTCACACCTAGATACACCTCGGCAAGTGTAAGTCTACACTTTCTCCTTGAGTTGGCCACCGTACACCTATAAGCTTTTTTTAAGGACTCAGGATAACTCCCATAGCAGCACCTCCCTTGTGGGATCTATATTTGGATCAGGTCCTTTATGACCCCATTTAGACACTACTAGGGTTACTATCAGATTGGATAGTTCCTCATTCCTAGTAACCACCATTGTGGTTAGAGAATCCATCTTATGGATGTGCAGATTCTCGCTTGGTTCAATAAATTTGAGATAGGTTAAGGTCAAAATAGTTCTTTTTCAGTGGGGTCCCTCGCACACCAACAGGGTCTACATAAAGATATAAATATATATATCCTAAGGACAGGACACCTTAAAGGTACCTTTCCAAGCAGCATCCTATCTTTAGGTAGTGTCAGAAACTCCCCATAGGAATCATCCCACTACTCAGTTGATTTAAGTCCCAAGTGGCATTCACTCAAGTAGCCCTGTTAGGTTCAATTTATGCTACCAACAGTCACCCCTGTTGTTCCCCGCTTTTAGAAGATGTAAGGCCGCTTTCTCCTAGCATAATATCAGCACCAAAGGAAACCCCTTAGGTTGGCTAGATCTACCCCACTACTAGTAGACTATCCCATTGGATTTGTAAATCTTAGACATGATAAGTTCGATATAGCCCCTTATTAGTGGGTCCATCACACACCGACATGGTCCATAAATTAAATCTATCAAATTTGACTGAGCTCACATCCCCAACTGATATACCCTAAATTTGAAGTCAAACTAAACCAAATAAACCATATCAAATCACATGAAATTAAGATAAAATTAATCCTCACTACTTTTGAGTTGACATAAGTCCCCAGTGGTATTCACTCATTAGTCGCCCAAGGTTAGTTTTGATTTGTTGTGCATCTAACAGGTCACCCTAATGGTTATTCCTTGCTTTGGAAGATGTAAGTCTGCTATGCCTTCTTCCTAGCACAAATGTTGCACACTGAATGGCAACCCCTTAGGTTGGCAAGCTCTACCTCATAGCCGGTAGACTATCCCTTTAGATTTGTAAACCTAAGGTAGGTCAAGGCTGATATAACCCATTCTCAGTGGGTTCATTGCACACCGACAAGGTCCATACATTAACTCAGATTAAATTAAACCCAATCTAATTTTCCCAGTGGAGTTAAATCACACCCTTCTCCCTAGTGGAGCCCCAAATCATATATAAACAAGTCAATCAAATCAAATTCAAAACCAACCTCCCTAGTGGAGACAAATTAAACCAACTGCCCTAGTAGAGTCTAAATCAAAGAAATCCAACCAAACTCTATTCCTATACATCCCCAAACAAATCTATGAAATCAAACTCAAATCCCAATCCCAGTGATACCCTCAACTTTCCCTAGTGGAAGGTTCATATACCCCATCCCTAGTGGAATCGTGCCCATATCTCTAATATATATTCCTCCACATTAATTAAAATAAAATAAATTAAAGTTGATTTGATCTTAATCCCTGATGGATTATAGATCTTTGTCCCTAACAAATCTTCTTTCCACAAATCATATAATCAAATCAAATTCAAACCTTATCCCCAATAGATTTTCTTCTTCTATGTCCTCGATATTAACCTCACATGTCCAATGCATGTGTGTGATCCCTAGCGGATCTCCTCCATGTCCTTGACATGGAATTCTCATCAAATCTATTTCTTCTTATGCATACCTTTAATACTTCAACCAAAACCCTAACAATGTATTCATTCAAATTACATCATCTTAACATTGTAATCAACATTTTATGATTTGATGGTGCAAGCTCAAACTAACTATATAATATCATGCTAAACATATTATAGTGTGAATTAACACACTACATTATATTATAATATATGATATTATATTATAATTTGCTATAATATAATATATTGTCTAACATTACACCTCATTAGAATCACCTAAAAGGAACAAATAATAAAATTTTCTCAAAATATGAATAATGTTCATCTTAGATGTAAAATTGTTAATTTTTTATTAGAAATGGTACAAAATAGCATAATTTTGGTGTTGCTTCTTGGTGTGTGCCATGAATTTGGCCAAATTCTTCCATCTTAACCTTCAAATTAACATTTTTGTGAGTTTTGACCTAATGTATTATAACAAAAGTAAAACATACTAAAATGTACAATAACATTTCATAACACACCACCACATTCATATATATGTGAAATTATATTTTTATGTACATTATATTTTAATATGCTTTCATATAATATATTATCTTACATTACACCTTAAAATGAATCACTTTAAGAAAATAATTTATAAATTTTGGTTGAAAAATGAACATTTATTTTGGATGTAAAATTCCATTCTTTTGATTAAATGACACACTATTGCACACCCCCAATGATGTTCCCTAAAGCTTACCTTAAATTTGGCCAAATCACATCAACTCAGCCTATAAATTGGTATTTTTATGAATTATACTAGTACAAACTCTACTACATCATACTATGATAAACTAAAATTTGCTAAATAATAAGTAGTAATACACAATAGTATGCTATAATGCTTGATGTTACACTATGTTATGGAATCCTATATTATAATACACCACAACATATTATATTATATTATATTGTATATCACATCACAAGGATTTGTTATTATAAAAAATCATAAAATTAGTCTAAACAAAAAAAACCTATATATTTTAGTCGTATCACTTACATATTTTAGATTAGAACAATATATTATGATGCTATTCACTACATATTATGAATTTGGCCAAATTCCACCATTTTAAAGTCTAAATCAACATTTTTATAAATAATGCTAGTGTTGGTTCGACTGCATGATTGTGAAATACAAAGAATTTAAAATGCATAGAACATTATAGTAATGTATATGATGTTATACTATGCTACAACATATAATATCTATTTTGGACATAAAATCTTACTTTTAGGCTACTAGTGGCATAGCACACCTTTGGTACAATAACCTGATTCCCATTTCAAATTTAACAAATTTCATCATCTGATTTATTAAATTAATATTTTTATGATTTTTATTAATATAACTATAGTACAATACAATAATATACTAAAACATTTCAAAGCATCTTATAACATCCAAAACAAACTACATGCTCAAATAAGATGCTTACATTATAATATAATATATGGTGTTATAATATGATTTAGGGTTAGGGTTTAGGGTATTCAAATCTCTAATAGTCATGGGAAAGTCTCTTGAAGACTTTTTTATTTGCTACCATAACTATGTTAGATTAGGTCATTCTTTTCTACCCCAATGACATCTTTATTCAAGGTCAAGGGTATAGGTTTAGGGTTTAGTGTTATTTTAGGGTTTAGAGTTTGGGTTTAGGTTTAGGGTAGGGAAAGTTTAGGTTGTAGGTTGGGTTTGGTATGGTTTGGGTTTAGTGGTTTAGTTTAGGGTTTGTGGTTTGTGGGTTTAGGCTCATTAGGTTTAGTGTTTAGGATTTGGTTTTAGAGTTTAGGGTTTAGGGTTTAGGATTTTGGTTTTAAGTTTAAGGTTTAAGTTTTAGTTTAAGGTTTAGGGTTTGGGGTTTAAGCCTTATATTTTTTTTTTAATAGAGAACAAATTCAGATTCAACATTTCTTCTTTTTGATTTCATCAATCAAGTAGCACCCCAAATTTTTTAAGACACAAGCGATGACATAGATAAGAAATGTGCACCCATAAAGCAAATAAAAACCTAGATACTGTCTATTATAAAGTTCCAAAGCTAGATTGATTAGTTTCGCTTTCTCCACCCTATAAATCAACTCGAGTAGTAAGATCCCCATCATATCCCCATCTCTCACACCACCATTGTAACCTCCAACACTCCCGACTCCTCCACTCCTGACCACCACCTCCATATCCACTAACCCCTCCAGATTCTATGGTAACCTTGGCCACTTCCTTCCCCTTCACCGCTAGATCTAGACTGAGTCTAGTTGATGGTGACGTTCCTGCCATCAAGGTTTTTCCCATTCTTAGGGTTTAATGTTAGTTTAAGGTTTATGGTTTAGAGTTAGTTTCAGGTTTAGGGTTTAAGGTTTGGGGTTTGGGCAGGTGTGGATTTAGACTAGGGTTTAGGATTAAGGTTTAGGGATTTAGGGTTTAGGGTTTAGGATTTGGGTAGGTTTAGGGTTTAGGTTTAGGGTTTAGTTAGTTAGGGTTTAGATTTAGGTTTATTTTAAAATTAAATGTAAGAGTTTACTTAGTTTATTTTACTTTATTTTTCTTTAAGTTTATTTATTTTATTTTATTTTTAATTTTATTTTTTATAATTTAGTTTATTTTATTTTAGGTTTATTTATTTTGGTTTGGAATTTTATTAGTTAATTATTTAGGTTTATTTTAGATGAGTTTATTTTATTTTATTTTATTTATTTTTTTTATTTGTAGTTTAGGTTTAGTTTTATTTTATTTTAGGTTTAGGTTTTAGGTTTTAAGTTATATTTATTTTAGGTTTAGTTTATTTTTTAATTTATTTTATTTTTTTTAGGTTTAAGTTTATGTATTTTATTTTATAGTTTAGTTTATTTATTTATTTTTATTTAGTTTAGGTTTAGTTTATTTTATTTGTCTATTTTTAGTTTTATTTTTTATTTTAGTTTATTAGTTATTTAGGTTTAGTATTTTAGTTTATTTAAGTTTTATTTTTTTTATTTTATTTTATTTTTATGTTTATTTTTTTTAGTTTATATTTTATTTATTTATTTTATTTATTTTATTTTATTTATTTAGTTTTTTTATTTAGGTTTTATTTTTTTAGTTTGGTTTAAGTTTATTTAATATTTAGTTTAGTTTTTATTTTATTTTGTTTTTTTTTTAGGTTTTTATGTTTTAATTTATTTTATTTTAGTTTAGGTTCATTTATATATTTTATTTTTAAGTTTTTTTAATTTAGCTTTAGGTGTTTAGCTTTTTAGGGTTTAGGATTTAGGGTTTGGGGTTTGGGGTTTAGGTTTTAGGGTTTAGGGTTTTGAGTTTATGTTTTATTTCAGGATTTAAGGTTTTTTTAATAGGAACAAATTGAGGTTCAACATTTTCTTTCTTGATTTCATCAACCAAGTAGCACCTGAAATTTTCTAAGACACAAGCAAAGGCATAGATAAAAAATGAACACCCATAGAGAAAATAAAAAACCTTAGATAAGTAGAACCATTCTTACTATAAAGACTTTCCATAAGCATCTGCTTCTTTCTCATTCATTAGAACCACCCGCTTTAGAACGGATCCACCATCATATCCTCGATCTCTCCCTCCACCACCACCATGCCCATTGTTTGGGTTTAGGGTTTAGGGTTAGTTTAGGTTTTTGGGTTTAAGTTTAGTTAACAATTTAGGGATTAGGTTAGTTTTAGGGTTTTAGGTTTTATGGTTTAGGGTTTGGGGGTGGGGTTTAGGGGTTGTGGTAAGGTTTTAGTGGCTTAGTTTAGGGTTTGGGTAAGATTTAGGGTTTAGGGTTTTAGATGTGGTTATGTAGGGGTCAGGTTAATTTTTAGGGTCAGTGTGGGTTTAGGTTAGTTTAGAGTTTAGTTTTAAGTTGGATTTAGGTTTTAAAATTAAGCAAACCAGAGGTTTTTTATTGAGTATTTATTTTATTTTATTTTATTTTATTTTAATTATTTTTTTATTTAAATTTATTTTTTTATTATTTAGTTCAGTTTATTCATTTAAAGTTTATTTATTTTAGTGGTTTTTATTAGTTTATTTTTTTATTTTATTTATTAGTGAGTTTTATTTTATTATTTTTTACTTTATGTTTATTTTTTTATTTAGGTTTAGATTTTAGGTTTAAGGTTTATTTTAAGTTTATGTCTTTTAGTTTAGATTTATTTTAGTATTTTATTTTAATTAGTTTAGTTTAGTTTAGGTATTTATTTATTTTTTATTTTGGTTTAGGTTTTTTAATTTAGGGTTTATTTTATATTTTTTAGGTTTAATTTTAGGTTTAAGTTTATTTTATATTTATTTTATTTATTTTATTATTTAGTTTATTTATTTATTTTATTTATTAGTTTAGGGTTTTTATTTTATTATTTATTTAATTATTTTATTTTATATAGTTTCAGGTTTTGTTTTATTTTATTTTTTATGATGTCTATATTTATTTTATTTTAGGTTTATTTTAGTTTAAGTTTAGGGTAGCCCAGGTTTAGGGCCCAGGGGAGTAGGCAGGTCATGAGTGGGGTTAGTGTGGGGTTGGATCTAGAGGGTTTAGGGCCCAGGGTTGGAGGCTTTAGCCTAGGGCCTGGCCTAGAGCCTAGGGCTCAGTAGAGTCAGGGCTCAGTTAGTCAGGTGCAGTGGTTTGGGTAGTAGATAGGTTAGGGCCTTTTGTGGGCTAGGCCAGTTTATGGTTTCTTTTAGGGTCAGATTTAGGTTAGGTTATGGCTTTCCTGGGGTTTAGGGTGGTGGGTTGGATAACCAGTTTATTTTTTATAAACTAAACCGGCAGTTTGAGGTTTATTTAGCATATTTAGTTGCATTTATTTTAGTTATTTGATATTTTATCTTTATTTTTTTTTTATTTAGTTTTTATTAATTTTATTTATTTTTAGGTTTTTATTTTAGTTTCTTTTATATTTAGTTTATTCTTATCTTAGTTTATTTTATTTATATTTTATTTTAGGTTTAGATTTATATTTAGTTTATTTTATTTTAATTATAGGTTTAGGTTTATTTAGTTTATTTAGGATTAGGTTTAGGTTTTTATTTTATTTATTTTATTTTATTTTAGCTTTAGGTTTTGTTAGTTTAGGGTTTAAGTTTTATTTTTATTCATTTTTTTATTTTTATGTTTATGTTTTTTTAGTTTTATTTTATTTTATCTACGTTTATTTTATTCTTATTTTACATTTAGTTTTACTTTATTTAGGTTTTTTTATTAGGATTATTTTATTTTTAGTTTTTAGGTTTTATTTATTTTATCTAGTATTATTTATCTTATTTTATTTTATGTTTATTTTATTTATTTTATTTTTTTATTTTACATGTTAGTTATTTATTATTTTATTATTTTATTTAGTTTAGGTTTTAGTTAGTTTTAGGTTTTATTTTTTATTGAGGTTTTAGAGTTTGGGGCAGTGGGCCTGGAAGGGCCCAGGGTGGTAGGCTCAGTGGGCCTGGGGTTTAGATTTGTGGCCCAGGTTCAGGAGGCCTAGTGGGGTTAACGCCCAGGCTTTAGGCTTTAAAGAGGTCTGTCAGTAGGGCATTCATATGGTTAGTGTTTTAGATTTAGAGGGTTAAGTTTAGGGTTTAGTTGTGGATTTAGGGTTTATGGTTTAAGATTAATGGGCTCAGGGTTTAGGTATTTATGGTTTAGTGGTTTAGAGTGGATTTAGTTAGAGGTTTTCTTAGGTTTTTATAGTAAATGGGCAGTGAGGTTTATTTAATTTATTTAGTTTATTTTTTAGTTTATTTTATTTTAATTTTATTTAGTATTTATTTTTATTTATTTTTTTTATTTATTTTGGTTTAAGTTTTATTTTAGTTTGTTTTTTTAGGTTTAGATTTATGCTTATTAATTTAGTTTTATTTTATTTTATTTTTAGGTTTAGGTTTTATTTTATTTATTTAGGTTTAAGTTTTAGGTTTAATTTAGGTTTATTTTAGGTTATTATTTTAGTTTATGTAGGTTTATTTTAGTTTATTTTATTTTATTTAGTTTAGGGTTTTGTTTATTTTAGTTTAAGTTTTAGTTTATTTATTTTAGTTTAGTTTATTTTAGTTTAGGTTTAGATTTATTTTATTTTATTTTAGGTAGGTTTAGTTAGTTTTATTTTATTTTAGGTTTATTTTATTTTTTTTACATTTGTTTTTATTATATATGTTTATTTTAGGTTTATTTTATCTAGTTAGTTTATTTATTTATTTTATTTTAGTTTTTCTTTATTTTATTTTATTTTAGGCTTTAGGTTTAGGGTTTAATTTAGGTTTTATTACATTTTCTTATTTTATTTAGGTTTAGGTTTTATTTTATTTTTATTTTTAGGTTAGGTTTTAGGTCAGTGCTTTAGGGTTTGGGTTGGTTTAGTGGGTTATTGTAGTATTTTAGGGTTTATGGTTTAGGGTTTTTAGTTTTAGGATTATAAGGTTTAGGGTTTAGGGTTGGGTAGTTTAGGGTCAGGTAGTTTAGTTCTTTATTATTAATTTTATATGTTCTAAACAAACTTATAGGTTTATTTATTTAGTTTATTTACTTATTTTAGTTTATTTTATTTTTATTTTATTTTGTTTATGTTTATTTTATTTAGTTTAGGTTCTTTATTTTAGTAATTTAGTTTAGGTTTTTTTATTTTATTTTTTTAGGTTTAGGTTTTAGGTTTTATTTTAGGATTATTTTAGGTTTGATTTTTTAGTTTAGGTTTAGGTTTATTTTTAGTTCATTTCATTTTATTTAGTGGTTTGGTTTAGGTTTAGGTTTAGTTTATTTTAGGTTTAGGTTTAGGTTTTATTTATTTTAGTTTAGTTTATTTTAGTTTAGGCTTAGGTTTATTTTATTTTTATTTTAGGTTTAGGTATTTATTTAGGGTTTTATTTTTTTTTACATTTTTAGGTTTATTTATTAATTTAGGTTTTATTTAATTTTATTTAATTTTATTTTAGATTTATTTTATTTTTTATTTTAGGTTTAGTTTTATTTAGGTTTTTTTTTTAGTTTAGTTTAGGTTTTATTTATTTTATTTTAGTTTAGTTTTTAGTTTTTATTTTTTATTGGTTTAGGTTTTGGTTTAGGATTATATTTTAGTTTTGGTTATTTTTTTTATTTTATTTTAATGTTTTATTTAGTTTAGGTTTAACTTTTTAACATTTTAGGGTTTAGTGTGATGGTTTGGGTTTTGGATTTAAGGTTTGGGGTTTAGGGTTTAGGGTTTAGATTTTTGGTTTTAGTGTTTAGGGTTTAGGTTTTTCAAGATTTTAGGTTTAGGTTTTAAGTCTAGGGTTCAGGGTTTAGTTTAGGGTTTAGGGTTTAGGGTTTATAGTTTTTTTTGTTAATAGATAACAAATTCATATTCAACATTTCTTCTTTTGGATTTCATCGACCAAGTAACACCAAGTTTTCTAAGACATAGTACGACATAGATAAAAAATTAGCACACATAGAGCAAATCAAAACCCTGATTTAAGAATCTCTTAGGATAGAATTCCATAAGTAGCAAATCGGATCGGCCATTCTTCAATTTCTCTGATTCCCATCAGAACCACCTTGGCCTCTCGGGTACCAAGATCCACCATCATATCCCCGATCTCTCCGTACTCCACCGCATTGCTATAACCTCCCTCACTCCTCCCACATCCATAACCTCACTTACCTCATACCATAAGACCTCCCCCCACCACCATGCCTCCTCCACCGCAAGATCTCTAGTTTATAGTGATGTTTGCCATCAAGGTTGCCATTCTTAAGGTTTAGGTTCGTTTAGGTTTATTGGTTTTAATGTTTAAGTTAATTTTCTAATTTTTTTAGTTACTTTAGGTTTAGGATTTTTAAGTTTAGGGTAGGTTAGAGTTTAGGGGTTTAATGTTTAGGGTTAGGGTGTAGAGTTTTTTAGGATTGGGTTTTAGGGTTTATGCTTTTAGGTTTAAGGTTTAGGATTTTGGTCAAGGTTTGATTTTAGGAGTGGGTTTAGGAGGATGTAGGGTTTAGGGTGGGGTATGGAGGGTAGGGTCGAGGTTGATGAGTGATTTAAGTGTGGTATAGGGTAGAGTTAGGGTTTGGGGTCCAGGGTAGGGTTTAAGATTTAGGGTCTGGTTTTCTAAATTAAACCCCAGGTTTAGGTTTATTTAGTTTACTTTGTTTATTTTATTTATTTTAATTTATTTTATTTTAATTTATTTTATTTAGTTTATGTAGTTTTATTTGAGTTTAGGTTTAATTTAGTTCATTTTAGGTTTAGTTTAGATTTATTTTTAGTTGAGCTTTATGTTTATTTTATTTAGGTATGTTTTATTTTTATTTTAGGTTTGATTTAGTTTTACTTTATTTTTAGGTTTAGGTTTTTTATTTTTTATTTTTAAGTTTTTATATTTTAGTTTAGGTTTAGGCTTATTTTTTATTTTTTTTTTTATTTTAGTTTAGGTTTAGGTTTAGGTTTAGTTTATTTTAGGTTTAGGTTTAGGATTTATTTTTATTTATTATTTTATTATTTATTTATTTTTAGGTTTAGGTTTATTTTTAGGTTTATTTTATTTTATTTCACAATTAGTTTTTATTTTATTAATGTTTCTTATTATTAAGTTTATTTTATTTTTTTCATTTAGTTTAGGATTTTCTTTATTTTATTTTACTTTACTCTATATTTTTTATTTAGGTGTAGGTTTAAGTTTTTATTTTTTATTTTTATTTTTTTATTTTATTTAGGTTTATTTTTATTTTTATTTAGTTTGGTTAATTTATTTTAGGTTTATTTATTTTAGTTTATTTTTTAGGTTTAGGTTTAGGATATGTTTATCTTTTAGTTTGGTTTTATTTTGATTTTATTTTTAAGGTTTATGTTTAAATTTTTTTATTTTAGGTTTTTATTTTAATTTTATGTTTAGGTATTAGGTTTCTATTTTTTGTTTATTTTTAGGTTTTATTTTTTAGTTTAGTTTTAGGTTTATTTTTAGTTTAATTTATTTTATTTAGTTTGCTATTTAGGTTTAGTTTATTTTAGGTTTAGGTTGTATATATTTTAGTTTAGTTTATATTAGTTTAGGTTTAGGTTTAGGTTTATTTTATTTTGTTTATTTTATTTTATTTTTTTTTTTTTTTATTTTATTTTAGGGATTGTGTTTATTTTTTTATTTTTAATGTTTAGTTTTTATTTTATTTTTTTCATTTTATTTATTTTATTTTTATTTATGTTTAGTTTTATTTTATTTATTTTTTTTTTTAGGTTTAAGTTTAGTTGAGGTTTTATTTATTTTATTAGTTTAGATATTATTTATTTTATTTTAATTTTAGGTTTAGGTTTAGGTTTAAGTTTAGGTTGGTTTTATTTGATTTTTTTTAATTTATTTAGGTTTAGGTTTAGTTATTTATTTATTTTATTTTAAGTTTATTTAGGTTTGAGGTTTTATTTGGGTTTGGGTTTATGGGGTTTAGTGGAGGGGGATTTAGGGAGGTTTAGAGGATTTAGAGTTTATGGAAGTAGGGAGTTTAGGTTTAGGGTCAGGGTGAGTTAGTATTTAGGGTTTAGGGGTTTAGGGTAGGGTTTAGGGTCAGTTTAGGTTTAGGATTTTTTTAAAATTAAGCAATGGTTTAGGTTTATTTAGTTTATTTTATTTTAATATTATTTTTTATTTATTTTTTATCTTATTTAGTATTATTTATTTTATTTTAGTTTTTTATTTTAGTTTTATTTTTTTTAGGTTTAGGTTTAGGTTATGTTTATTTATTAAGTTTAGGTTTAGGTTTTTATTTTATTTTTTCAGGTTTAGGTTTTAGGTTTATTTTTAGGTTTTAATTTTTAATTTAATTTTAAGTTTATTTTTACTTTATTTTATTTTATTTACTTTAGGGTTTAGTTTTAGTTTATTTTAGGTTTAGGTTTAAGTTTTATTATTTTAGTTTAGTTTATCGTAATTTACCTTTAGATTTATTTTATTTTTATTTTAGGGTTAGTTTTTATTTTTAGTTCAGGGTTTGGGTTTTTTTTATTTTTAGGTTTTATTTTAGGTTTAGGTTTTTATTTTATTTTATTTTAGGTTTATTTTATTTTTATTTTACGTTTAGTTTTTATTATATTTAGGTTTTTTATTTTTTAGTTTAGTTTTGGAATTTTTTTATTTTTTTGTTAGTTTAGATTTAATTTTTTATTTTATTTTATTTTAAGGTTTTGGTTTAGGTTTAGGTTTTAGTTTAGGTTTATATTTTATTTTTATTTTATTATATTTAGGTTTAGGTTTATTTAGTTTATTTTTTATTTTTTTTAATTTAATTTATTTTTTCATTTTTATTTATGTTTATTTTTTTATTTATTTTGTTTTATTTTATTTAGTTTATGTTTTTTATTTAGAGTTTATTACGTTATGTTTATTTTTAGTTTATTTTTTTTATTTTATTTTTTAAGATTAGGTTTTTTTTTTATTTTTAGGTTTTATTTTTTAGTATAGTTTTAGGTTTATTTTTAGTTTATTTTATTTTATTTACTTTAGGGTTTAGTTTTAGTTTATTTTAGGTTTTAAGTTTATTTATTTTATTTAGATTTTTTATATTTTAGGTTTATATTTATTTTGTTTTTTATTTTATTTTTTATTTAGGGTTTATTTTTTAGTTTAGGTTTGGGTTTATTTTTTATTTATTTTTTAGGTTTAGGTATTTATTTTATTTTATTTTAGGTTTATTTTATTTTTATTTTACGTTTAGTTTTTATTTTATTTTGGTTTTTTATTTTTAGGTTTTTTTTTATTTTTTAAGTTTAGTTTAAGATTTTTTTTATTTTTTTATTAGTTTAGATTTAATTTTTTATTCTATTTATTTAAAGGTTTAGGTTTAGGTTTAGGTTTAGTTTAGGTTTTAATTTTATTTTTATTTTATTTTATTTATGTTTTGGTTTTATTTATTTATTTATTTTTAGGTTTTATTTAGTTTAGGTTTAGGTTTCTAGGTTTTTATGGTTGTGGTTTAAGTGTAGGGGTTATAGATTTATTTAGGGTTTTGAGTTTATGGTTTAGGGTTTAGGGATTACTTTATGGTTTAGGGTTTAGTTGTAGATCTGGTTTAGCTTTTTTTAGGCTTTTATTTTTTTAATTTTGTTTTTAAAATAGATTAAACCAAGGTTCAGGTTTAGTTTATTTTATTTATTTTTTTATTTTTTTTTTTAGCTTTATTTTATTTTATTTAGTTTAATTTATTTTTAGGTTTACTTTTTTTTTTTTTTTAGGTTTAGGTTTAGGCTTAGGTTTATTTTTTTATGTTTAGTTTTATTTTATTTTATTTTCTTAGTTTTATTTTTTTATTTTTAATTTTAGGTTTATGTTTAGGGTTTATTTTATTTTAGGTTTTTTAGGTTTTATTTAGGTTTATTTTAGGTATTATTTTCTAGTTTAGTTTAAATTTTTTAATTTTATTTTAGTTTAGGGTTTAGATTATATATTTTATTTATTTTTAGGTTTAATTTTTAGATTTATTTTTTATATTTAGGTTTTTATTTAGTTTTTCTTTTATTTTATTTTAGGTTTTTTTATTTTTTTAATTTAGTTTAGATTTTTATTTATTTTATTTTAGTTTAGTTTTTATTTTTTTTACTTCCTTTTTAGGTTTGGTTTAGGTCTAGGTTTTAGAGTACATTTTTATTTTATTTTATTTCTTCATTTTATTTTGGTTTTGGTTTTTTTATTTATTTAATTTTAGGTTTTATTTAGTTTAGGATTAGGTTTTTAGCATTTTATGGTTTAGGGTTTAGGTTTTTTACTTTAGGTTTTTTTTAAGTTTTATTTTTGAGATTAGGTTTAGGCCTACTTTTAGTTTATTTTATTTTATTTTTGGTTTAGTTTATTTTATTTAGTTTTGATTTTATTTATTTTAGTTTAGGTTAAATTTTATATTATTTTGTTTATTTTAAGTTTAGGTTTTAGTTAGTTTATACTTTATTATATTTTGGTTTATTTTATTTTTTATTAGTTTAGTTTTATTTTATTTAGATTTTCATTTTAGTTTATTTTATTTTTGTTTAGTTTAGGTTTTATTTATTTTATTTTAGTTTAGTTTTATCTTTTATTTTATTTTATTTTTTAGGTTATAGGTTTGTTTAGGTTTTATTTTATTTTATTTTATTTTATTTTATTTTATGTTTTATTTATTTTATTTTTAGATTTTATTTATTTAGTTTAGGTTTTTGGTTTTTAGGGTTTAGGGTTTGCTTAAGGTTTAGGGTTTAGGGTGTTTAAGGTTTAGGGTTTAGGGTAGTTTAGGTTTAGGGTTTTTTAGGGTTTAGGGTTTAGGGTTTTGTGGGTAGGGTTTAAGGGTTTAGGGTAGTTTAGGTGGTTGGAGTGATTAGAGTTAGGCATTTTATTTTTTATTATTTTATCTTTCTAAATTAAGTAAACTTGTAGTTTTAGGTTTATTTAGTTAATTTAGTTTATTTTTTATTTATTTTAGTTTATTTGATTTTTTATTATTATTTAATTTAGTATATTTATTTTAAGTTTATTTATTTTATTTTAAGTTTTATTTTATTTATTTTAGGTTTAGCTTTAGGTTTATTTTTTTAGTTTAGTTTAACTTTTATTTTATTCTTAAGGTTAAGCTTTTATTTTTTATTTTTAGGTTTAGGTTTATTTTTTAAGTTCTTATTTTAGGATTATTTTTAGGTTTTATTTTTTAGTTTAGGTTTATGTTTATTTTTAATTTAATTTATTTTATTTTATTTAATGTTTTGGTTTAGGTTTAGGCTTAGTTTATTTATTTTTAGTTTAGTTTATATTAGTTTAGGTTTAGGTTATTTTATTTTTATTTTAGGTTTCACTTTTTTTATTTAGGGTTTAAATTTTATATTTTACTTATTTTTAGGTTTATTTTTTAGGCTTATTTAATTTTTATTTTAGATTTATTTTCTTTTTATTTTTGGTTTAATTTTTTACTTTATTTATGTTTTTTAATATTTAGTTTAGTTTAGGTTTTTATTTTTTATTTTTTTAGGTTAAGGTTTAAGTTTAGGTTTAGGTTTTAGTTTAGGTTTTTATTCTATTTTTTATTTTATTTTTTTGTTTAATTTTTTATTTATTATATTCTTAGGTTTTATTTAGTTTTGGTTTAGGTTTTTAGCTTTTAAGGGTTTAGTTTAGTGTTATTTAAGTGTAGGGTTTAGTTTATGTTTATGTGTTTAGGTTTAGTGATTAGTGAGGGTGGGTTTAAGTTTTAGGGTTTAGGGTTTAGGGTTTAGGATTTATGGTTTTAGGGTTTAGTGTTTAAGGTTTAAGATTTTTAGGGTTTAGGGTTTAGGGTTTAGGTTTTAGGTATAGGGTTCTGGTGTTAGTTTTGAGTTTAAGGTTTTTAATTATTTTTTTAATAGATAAAATATTCAGATTCAACATTTCTTCATTTTGGTTTCATCAACCAAGTAACACAGCAAGTTTTCTAAGACACAAGCGAGACATAGATAAGAAATGAGCAAGCATAGAGCAATCCAAAATCCCTAAACAACTATAGCCATCTCTTCTGTAATGACACTGTTCCATAAGCAGTAGATCAGACTAGGTGTTCTTCAATTTCTCTAGTTCAATCAGAATCACTTCGACCTCTTTAGTAGCGAGATCCACCATCATATCCTTGATCTCTCCCTTCGCCACCACCACGACTATAACCTCCATCGCTCCTCCTGCCTCCATATCCACCGCTGCTCCGACCACCACCTCCATATCCACCAGCACCTCCAGATTCCCCACCACCACTGTGATAACTCCCGCCTCCTTTTTCTCCTTCACTACCATATCTAGATAGAGCCTGGTTGATAGTGATGTTCTTGCCATCAAGGTTCTGCCCATTCTTAGGGTTTAGGTTTAAGTTATAGTTTATTATGTTTTAGGGTTTAGGTTTATTTTTTAATTTATTTAGTTACTTTATGTTTAGGTTTAGGGTTTGGGGTTTAGGGTTTAAGGTTTAGGGTTTAGGGTTAGGGTTAGAGGATTTAGGGTGGGGAGGTTTAAAGTTTAAGTTTAGTGGTTTAGGGTTTAGGGTTTAGGGTTTATGCTTTAATGGTTTAGGGTTTAGGGTTATGATTTAAGATTTTAGGGGGTGTAGGTTTAGGGTTTAGGGGTTTAGGGTGTCAGGTTTAGGATTTAGTGTTTAATGTAGGTTTAAGTTTATTTAGTATATTTAGTTTATTTTTTTTTGTTGATTTTAGTTTACTTTATTTTTTATTTTATTTAGGTTTATTTTTTATTCTTATTTAGTTTAGTTTATTTATTTTAGTTTAGGTTTTTTATTTTAGTTTATTTTTTTAAATTTAGGTTTAGGTTTAGGTTTATTTTTTTAGTTGAGTTCTAATTTTATTTTATTTTTTAGGTTTAGGTTTTATTTTTTATTTTTATGTTTAGGTTTAGGTTTTTATTTTATTTTTTTAGGTTTAGGTTTTAGGTTTATTTTTAAGTTTTATTTTCTTAGTTTAGGTTTAGGTTTATTTTTAGTTTATTTTATTTTATTTAGTTTAGGGTTTAGGTTTAGTTTATTTTAGGTTAAAGTTTAGGTTTATTTATTTTAGTTTTGTTTATTTTAGTTTAGGTTTAGGTTTATTTTATTTTGTTTATTTTAGGTTTCATTTTTTTATTTAGGGTTTAAGTTTTATATTTTACTTATTTTTAGATTTATTTTTGAGGTTTAGGTTTTTATTTAGTTTTTATTTTAGGTTTTTTTTATTTTATTTAAGTTTTTTAATTTTTACTTTAGTTTAGGTTTTTATTTTAGTTTTGTTTTTATTTTTTATTTTATTAGGTTTAGGTTTTACTTTTAGGTTTTATTCTTTTTATTTTTTATTTTATTTTGGTTTAAGTTTCTTATTTATTTATATTTTTAGGTTTTATTTAGTTTAGGTTTAGGTTTTAGCTTTTAGGGTAGGTTTAGGGTTTAGTGTTTAGTGTTAGTTGAGTGTTTAGGGTTTTGGGTTTAAGGTTTGGGTTTAGGGTTTAGAGATTACTTTTTAGGGTTTAGGATTTAGGGTTTAGGATTTACAATTTTAGGATTTAGGGTTTACGGTTTAGGGTTTAGTGTTAAAGGTTTAGGATTTTTAGGATTTAGGGTTTAGGTTTTAGGTATTGGGTTCAGGAGTTAGTTTAGGGTTTAAGGTTTTTGAGTATTTTTTTAACAGAAATAAAATTTTGAGTCAACATTTGATCATTTTGATTTCATTAACCAAGTAACACACCAAGTTTTCAATGACACAAGAAAGACATAGATAAGAAATGAGTAGGCATAGAACAAACCAAAACCCCAAAATAATTAGAGTCGTCTCTACTGTAAAGACACAATTCCATAAGTAGTAGATCAGACCGGGCGTTCTTCAGTCTCTCTAGTTCCCATCAGAATCACTTCGATCTCTTAAGTAGCGAGATCCACCATCATATCCCCGATCTCTCCCTCTGCCACTACCACAACTGTAACCTCCATCGCTCCTCCCGCCTCCATAACCACCACTGCTCTGACCACCACCTCCATATCCACCAGCACCGCTAGATCCCCCACCACCACTGCAATAACTGTAACCTCCTTCTTTGCCTCCACTACTAGATCTAGACAGAGCCTAGTTGACGGTGATGTTCCTACCATCAAGCATCTGCCCATTCTCAAGGTTTAGTTTTAAGTTTTAGTTTATTAGGCTTTAGGGTTTAGGTTTATTTTTTAATTTTTTTAGTCACTTTATGTTTGGGTTTAGGGTTTATGTTTTAGGGTTTTGGGGTTTATTCTTTTAGGGTTTAGGGTTTAGGGTTATGATTTAGGGTTTTTTAGGGTTTAGTGTAGGTTTAGGGTTCTGTTTTATTTTGTGTTTAAGGTAGGTTTAGGTTTATTTAGTATATTTAGTTTATTTTTTATTGATTTTAGTTTACTTTATTTTTTATTTTTATTTAAGTTTATTTTATCTTTTTATTTAATTTAGTTTATTTATTTTAGTTTAGGTTTTTTATTTTAGTTTATTTTATAAATTTAGGTTTAGGTTTAAGTTTATTTTTTTTAGTTGAGTTCTAATTTTCTTTTATTTTTTAGGTGTAGGTTTTATTTTTTATTTTTATGTTTAGGTTTAGGTTTTTATTTTATTTTTTAAGGTTAGGTTTTTGTTTTAGGTTTATTTTTAGTTTTTATTTTTTAGTTTAGGTTTAGGTTTATTTTTAGTTTATTTTATTTTATTTAGTTTATGGTTTAGGTTTAGTTTATTTTTGGTTAAGGTTTAGGTTTTATTTATTTTAGTTTTGTTTATTTTAGTTTAGGTTTAGGTTTTTTTTATTTTGTTTATTTTAGGTTTAGGTTTTTTTTAATCCAGGATTTAGGTTTTATTGTTAATTTATTTTTTAGTTTAATATTTACGTTTATTTTTTAGATTTAGTTTTTTATTTAGTTTTTATTTTATTTTATTTTATTTTAGGTTTATTTATTTTTATTTTACATTTAGTTTTTATTTTATTTAGGTTTATTATTCTTAGGTTTATTTTATTTTTTTAGTTTAGGTTAGGTTATTTTATTTTATTTTAATGATTTTTATTTTATTTTATTTTATTTTAGGTTTAGGTTTTAGTTTAGGTGTTTATTTAATTTAATTTTATTATAGTTAAGTTCTTTTATTTTATTTTTTTTTTATTTAGTTTGAGTTTAGGTTTTAGGTTTTACAGGGTTAAGTGTTTAGGGTTTAGTGCAGGGTTTAGGTGGGTACTATTTAAGGTTTGGCACAGGGTAGTTAGGGAGTTAATAGTTTAGAGCTTTAGTGGTAGATTTTTTTTAGGGAGGTTAGGTTTGTGAGTTTAGGGATTTAGGGTTTAGAGTTTAGGGTTTAGAGTTTAGTCTGGGGTTTAGAGTTTAGTTTAGGGTTAGGGTCAGGTTAGTTTAGATTTATCATTCCATTTAGGGTTATTAGTTTAGGATTAGGGTAGGGCCTGGGTCAGCTTTGGCTGGCATTTTCTTTAAATTTAAATCATATGTTTTGTTTAGTTTAGGTTTAGGGTTGGGTTTTATTTAGGTTTTAGGGTTTAGGACAGATCAAATTGTAGGTTTTGGGTTTGGGATTAGGTTTTGGATTTTGGATTTGAGGTTTTTTTTAAATTAAGCAACCCGGTTGGTTAGTTTATTTAATATATCCATATTTCTTATTTATTTTAGTTTATTTTATTTTATTTATTTAGTTTATTTTAGTCCGTTTTATTTTAGTTTATTTTTAGGTTTATTTTAACTTACTTCAGAGTTTAGGGTTTGGGATTTAAGGTTCTTTGGGTTTAGGGTTAGTGTTGTTTAATGGGGTTTATGATTAAGGGTTTGGGTCATATTTAAGTTTAGGTGGTTTAGGGTTTAGGGTAGGTGGGAGGGTTTAGGGTAAGTATAGTGTAGGGTTTGGGGAGGGTTGTTTTTTAGGTTTTAGGGTGGGTTTAGGATCCGTGGTTTAGAGTTTTTTTTAATTAAGTAAACCGGTAGATTTAGGTTTATTTAATTTACTTAGTTTATTTTTTATTTATTTTAGTTTATTTTTTATTAGGTTTATTTTTTATTTTAATATAGTTTAGTTTATTTTGTTTAGGTTTAGTTAATTTAGTTTACGTGTTTTATTTTAGTTTATTTTTAGGATTAGGTTTAAGTTTATATTTATTTTTTAGTTTAGGTTTAGGTTTAGGTTTTGGTTTTATTTATTTTAGTTTAGTTTATTTTAATGTATGTTTAGTTTTATTTTATTTTTATTTTAGGTCTAGGATTTTTTTTTTAGTTTAGGGTTTAGGTTTTACTTTAGAGTTTAGGGTTTTTGTGTTTTTTTTAACAAATAACAAATTCAAATTCAATATTTTTTTTGATTTCATCAACCAAGTAATGCACCAAGTTTTCTAAGACATAAGCGAGACATAGATAAGAAATGAGCACGCATGCAGCAAACCAAAAACCCTAAATAACTAAAGTCGTCTCTATTGTAAAGACACAATTCCATAAGCAGTAGATCAGATTGGCTGTTCTTCAATTTCTCTAGTTCCCATCAAAATCATTTGGATCTCTTGAGTAGCGGGATCCACCATCATATCCTTGATCTCTTCCTCTGCCACCACCATGCTTGTAACCTCCATCGCTCCTCCCTCCTCCATAACCACCATTGCTCCGACCACCTCCTCCATATCCACCAACACCTCTAGATCCCCCACCACCACTGTGATAATGCCACCTTTGCCTCCATTGCCAGATCACAGAGCTTGATGGTGATGTTCCCAACAAGGTTCTGTCCATTCTTAAGGTTTAGATTTACGTTTTGGTTTATTAGGTTTTAAGGTTTTGTTTTTTTTTTAATTTATTTAGTTACTTTATGTTTAGGTTTAGGGTTTAGGGTTAGGGTTTAGGGTTTGAGGTTTAGGGTTTAGGGTTTAGGGTTTTAGGTTTAGTGTTTTAGGGTTTATGCTTTTAGGATTTAGGGTTTAGGGTTTTTTAGAGTTTAGGGTTGTAGGTTAAGGGTTTAGGGTTGTAGTTTAGGGTTTAAGGTTTAGGGTTTAGGGTTTAGGGCTTAGGGTTTAGGATTTAGTGTTTAAGGTAGGTTTAGATTTATTTAGTATATTTAGTTTATTTTTTATTTATATTAGTTTACTTTGTGTTTATTTTTATTTAGGTTTATTTTTAATTTTTATTTAGTTAATTTATTTATTTTTGTTTTGGTTTTTCAATTTAATTTATTTTTTAGATTTAGGTTTAGGTTTAGGTTTATTTTTTATTTGAGTTTTAATTATATTTTATTTTTTAAGTTTAGGTTTTATTTTTTATTTGAGTTTATTTTTTTAGGTTTAGGTTATAGGTTTTTTATTTTAGGTTATTTTTATGTTTTATTTTTTAGTTTAAGTTTAGGTTTCTTTTTTGTTTATTTTATTTTATTTAGTGTAGGGCTTAGGTTTGGTTTTTTTTTTGTTAATGTTTAGGTTTTATTTATTTTAGTTTAGTTCATTTTAGTTTAATTTTAGGTTATCTTGTTTTGTTTAATTTAGGTTTAGGTTTTTTTTTTAATTTAAGGGTTAGGTTTTATTTTTTATTTATTTTTTAATTTTATATTTACATTTATTTTTTAAGTTTACGTTTTCATTTAGTTTTTATTTTATTTTATTTTATGTTTATTTTAGTTTTAGTTTACATTTAGTTTTTATTTTATTTATATTTTTAAATCTTAGGTTTATTTAATTTTTTTTATTTAGTTTATGTTTTTATTTATTTTATTTTTAGGTTTATGTTTAGGTTTTAGATTAGGTTTATATTTAATTTAATTTTTATTTTATTTTATTCATGTTTAGGTTCTTTTATTTATTCTATTTATATGTTTTATTTTGTTTGAGTATAGGTTTTTAAGTTTTTAGGGTTTAGGGTTTAGGGTTTTAGGTTTTAGAGTTTATGGTTTAGGGTTACAATTTAGGGTCTAGGGTTTAGAGTTTAGTGTTTAGGCTTTAAGGTTTAGGTTTTTAGGGTTTAGAGTTTAAGGATCAGGTTTGAGTTAGCCTCAGTGTTGTTTTTAAAGGGTTTAGTTTAGGGAGGAGGTTTAGTGGTAGAAGATTTAGGTTTAGGGTCAGGATTTATTTCAGTATGTGGTTTAGGGGGGTGTGTCTCTTTAGGGTTTGGTCAGTGGAGGGTTTAGGGTTTAGGAGAGAGGTAGGGGAGTCAGGGCCTGGGGGAGGGTTTAGGGCTCAGTGGGTTAGGGTCAGGGCTATAGGTTCAGTGATGGGCCTAGGTTAGTGGTAGATTTAGTGTCAGCAGGTAGGGAGTTTAGGGTTTAGATAGTTAGTTAGGTTTTAGGGTTTTGGTTTTGGGTTTAGGATTTATGGTAGAGTGTTTAGTTTACAATTTTTTTTATTTAAACCAAGAGGTTAATGTTTATTGAGTTTATTTTTTATTTTGATTTAGTTTTTTTTCATTTTTATTTAGTTTATTTTATTTATTTTAGTTTACATTTTTTATTATAATTTTTTTAGGTTTAAGTTTAGGTTTATGTTTATTTTTATTTTTTTTATTTTTTTTAGATTTAGGTTTTATTTTTTATTTTTAGGTTTAGGTTTAAGTTTTTATTTTATTTATTTATGTTTAAGTTTTAGGATTTTATTTTGGGTTTATTTTTAGGTTTTATTTTTTAGTTTAGCCTGAGGTTTATTTTTAGCTTATTTTATTTTATTTAGTTTATGGTTTAGGTTTAGTTTATTTTAGGTTTAGGTTTAGGTTTTGTTTATTTTGGTTTAGGTTTAGGTTTATTTTATTTTGTTCGTTTTAGGTTTAAGTTTTTTTTTAGTTTATGGTTTAAATTTTATTTTTTTCTTTTTTTTAGGTTTAGGTTTTATTTAGTTTTTATTTTATTTTATAATAAGTTTTTATTTTACATTTCTATTTTATTTTATTTAGGTTTTTATTTTTAAGTTTATTTTATTTTTTAGTTTAGTTTTGATTTTTATTAATTTTATTTTAGTTTTGTTTTTTTTAATTTTATTTTTTTAGGTTTAGGTTTAGGATTAATTTTTAGGTTAGGTTTTATTTATTATTTTTTTTATTTGTATTTAGGCTTAGGTTTAGATTTTATGGTTTAGGGTGGGTTTAGGTCCCGAGCCAGTGTTAGGTTGTATGGTAGGGTCATTTTATACAGGGTTGAGTCAAGATCTTAGAGGTTTAGGGTTTATGAGCCAGTTGGGCACATATAGTGGCCTCTCAAGTAAAGTGGGTAGGTAGGCTTTAGTGGCCTGGGGGCTAGTGGATTTAGAGTGTTTAGTTTAGATTTAGGGTTTAGGTGAGTTTAGGGTCAGGTAGTGTGTAGATTTAGAGTTTAGGGCCCAGGTCAGGTCATGGTTTAGGTTTTCAGGGTTGCAGGTCAGGTAGAGTAGTGGTGAGGTTTATGGTTAGTTTAGGTTTATGGTTTAGGGCTTAGATTTAGGATTTAGGGTTTAGGGTTCTTTAAAATTAAGCAAACCCATGGTTTAGGTGGGGTTTAGTTTAGGTGGTTGTGGATATGGTTTTAATTTAGGATGTAGGTTATTGAGTGGAGTTTAGGGTTTAGGTTTAGGGTGTAGATTTAGGGTTTCGTGTATTTTTTTTAAATTAAGCAAACCAAGTGTGGTTATTTAATATATTTAGTTTACTTTTATTTATTTTAGTTTACTATTTTTTATTTTGATTTAGGATTATTTTTTGTTTTTTATGTATTTATTTTACTTATTTAGTTAGTTTTTATTTTAGTTTAGGTCTTTTATTTTAGTTTATCTTTTGGTTTAAGTTTAGGTTTGGTTTATTTTTTAGTTGAGATTTTATTTTATTTTAGGTTTAGGTTTTTATTTTAAGTTTAGGTTTAGGGTTTTATTTTATTTATTTATTTTGTTTAGGTTTTAGGTTTTTATTTTAGGTTTATTTTTAGGTTTTATTTTTTAGTTTTGGTTTAGGTTTATTTTTTAACTTATTTTATTTGAATTAGTTTAGGTTTAGGTTTAGGTTTCATTTATTTTAGGTTTAGGTTTAGGTTTTATTTATTTTAGTTTAGGTTTAGGTTTATTTAATTTTTATTTTAGGTTAATGTTTTTTTTAGTTTAGGGTTTAGGATTTATTTTTCCATTATTTTTTGGATTATTTTTTAGGTTTAGGTTTTTATTTAGTTTTTCTTTTATTTTATTTTAAGTTTATTTTATTTTTATTTTACATTTAGTTTTTATTTTATTTTTGTTTTTTATTTTTAGGTTTATTTTATTGTTTGGTTTAATTTATGTATTTTTATTTTGGTTTAGTTTTTATTTTATTTTATTTTATTTTTAGGTTTAAGTTTGTGTTTTAGTTTAGGTTTTTCTTTTATTTTATTTTTTTATTTTATTTAAGTTTAGATTTATTTATTTATTTTATTTTTAGGTTTTATTTAGTGAGGTTAGGTTTTAGGTTTATGGTTTAGTTATGGGAGTTTGGGTTTAGTGGGTTAGGGTAGAGTTTAGGATTTAGGGTTTATTGTTTAGGTTTGAGGGTTTAGGGTTTTAGTTTAGGGTTTAGGGTGTGGTAGGTTTTAACCAAAGATTTAAGGTGTTAGATATAAGATATTGTTATTAGTTTTAGTTTTATTATGATTATTGTTAGTTATTAGTTTATTTAGGGTTTATGTTTATTAATTATATTTATTATTATTATTATTATTATTATTATTATTATTTATTATTATTATTTTAGTTATAGTTTTTTTGGGGTTTATTTGGTTTAGGTATTATATTGGGTTTGGGGGTTATATTATTTTAGTGTTTTTTTATTTTATTTGGGGTTTTATTAATTTTAGTTAGGTTTTTTATTTTGTTATTGTTTAGTTATTAGTCTTATTTTATTCATTTTTAGTTTATAAGTTAATAATAGTTTAGTAATTTTTTTAGCTTTTTGGGGATCAATTTTAGTTTAGTTTATTAGTTTAGGAGTTTTAGGTTTTTAGTTTTATTTAGTTTTAGTTTTTAGTTTAGTTATTATTAGGTTTTATTTGTCTTTTATTAGTTTAGTTTAGTTATTATTTTATTTATTATTATTATTATTTTTTATTTTATTAGTTAGTTTAGTTTATTTATTAGGGTTTTATGGTTTTAGTTAGTTTATTATATTTTAGTTATTATTCTTAGTTTTAGTTTTTAGATTTTTTACTGGTTTTATTATTATTTATTTAGATAGTTTTATTAGTTTTAGTTTGGTTTTATTATTTTTTATTAGTTTATTATTAGTTTTATTATTATTATTAGCTTAATTTTGTTTCATTAGGTTTGGGTTTGTGGTTTTATGGTTTTGGGTTAGATTAAGATTTTGTGGTTTTTGGGCTTAGGGTCAGAGTATAGGGTTTAGGGTTTTAGGGTAGGTGAGTGAAGGTTTGGTAGGTTGTAGGATTTATTGTGGTCCAGTCAGGATCAAGGTTGGCTTAAGACACTTTTAGTGGTCAGGGTTTAGGACTTAGGTAGGGTTTAGGGTTCTTTTAAATCAAACCCAGTTTAGGTTAATTAGTTTATTTAATATTATTTTTATTTTATTTAGTTTAGACATTTATTTAGTTTGAATTTTATCTTATATTTTTAAGTAGTTTAAGTTTATGTTTATTTTAGTTTAGTTTTTTACTTTATTTTTTTGGTTTATGTTTTATTATTAGGTTTAGGTTTATGTTTATGTAGGTTCATTTAGATTTTTTATTTTATTTTGTTTAGGTTTTGTTTTATTTTAGCATATTTTAGGTTTTATTTTTAGTTTCATAGGTTTATTTTTAGTTTATTTTTTATTTAGTTTGTTTAGTTTAGTTTATTTTAGGTTTAGGTTTAGGTTTTATTTATTTTATTTTAGTTTATTTATCATAGGTTTAGTTTACTTTATTTTATTTTATGTTTACATTTTAGAAGATAGGTTTAGGTTTATTTATTATTTATTTTTTATTTTAATTTTGTTTTAGGTTTATGTTTTAGTTAATTTTATTTAATTTTATTTTGGTTTATTTTAATTTCATTTACTTTAGGTTTGATTTTTATTTTTTATTTTATTTATTTATATTTATTTAGTTTTAAGTTTTATTTTGTTTATTTTATTTGAGAGGTTAGTTTGGGTTGGGATTTAGGGTAGTTTGGGTTATACTTAGGATTGCAGGTTTAGGGTTTAGGGATTAGGGTTTAATATTTAGGGTCTAGGATTTAGTGGTGGTAGGGTGGTTAGGGTTTAGGGTAGGGTCAGTTTAGGGTTAGTAGGGATTAGGGTTCACCACAGGATTTTTAATTTTTTTAAATTTTTTAATTATGCAAACATGTAGGTTTATGTTTATTTAGTATATTTTATTTTAGTTTATTATATTTTATTTTTTATTTTGGTTTAATTTTATTTTATTTAATTAAGTTTATTTATTTTAGTTTTATTAATTTAAGTTTAGGTTTTTATTTTGTTTATTTTTAGGTTTAGGTTTATTTTTAGTTTAGTTTTATTTTTATTTTATTTTAGTTTTAAATTTTATATTTTTAGTTTAGGTTCTAATTTTTTTATTTTTGGTTAAGGGTTTTTGTTTTTATTTTAGGCTTATTTTTAGGTTTTATTTTTTAGTTCAGATTTTATTTATTTTAGTTTTGTTTATTTTAGTGTAGGTTTTGGTCTATTTTATTTTGTTTATTTTAGGTTTAGGATTTTATTTAGTTTGGTTTAGGTTTATTTTATTTATTTTATGTTTTATTTTAAGTTTATATTTTAGATTTAGGTTTTTATTTTGTTCTTATTTTATTTTATTTTATTTTAGGTTTATTTTATTTTTATTTTTTATTTAGTTTTTATTTTAGGGTTTCTATGGTTTAGGTTTTAAGGTCAGGTTGGTAGGTTTGAGTGGATTTAAACATTTTTATTTTGTATTTATTTTATTTTATTTAATTTATTTATTTCTTTAATTTTGTTTAAGTTTTATTTTATTTATTTATTTTAGACCATTTATTTTAGTTTAGGTTTTATTTTATTTTTTATTTTTTTAGCCAGATTAAGTTTATTTTTAGTTGAGTTTTATTATTATTTTCTTTTTATTTTAGGTTTTTTATTAAAGGTTTAGGGTGGTAGGGTTTAGGGTAGGTGGCCTAGTTTTAGCTTTATTGTGGGTTGTGGTTTATTTGTGGTGTGGTTGGCTATGGTCCTAAGGTTGGGTTTTGGTTTAGGAAGATCTGGGTCAGGTTTAGAGTAGGGTTTAGGTCAGAATATTTACATCTTAAAAATTAATTTTATTTCATCTTTTTCATCTTTTATTTTATCTTTATCTTTATTTATTTATTTTACTTTTAATTTTTATTTTATCTTTTATTTTTATTTTATTTTATTATTTATTATTTTTATTATTTAGAGGTCTGGTTGTCATTTTAAGGGAAGGTTTAGGCTCAGCCTCAGGCCCATTTGGTTTGGTTAGGGAGATCAGGACAAGTGATGGTCAGGGAGGGCCTAGGGTTTGTTATGATTGTAGGATTAGGGTAGGGTTATGGGTTTAAGATTTAAGATTAGTTTAGGGTTTGTGGTTTTAGGTTGGGTGATGTTTAGGGTTTAAGGTTTAGGATTAGTTTTATTATTTAGGGTTTAGGGTTTAGGATTCATGGTTTAGGGTTTAGGGTTTAAGTTTTTTTGTTAAAAAACAAGAACCCCAAGTAAAGCACTTTAGGTGTATTTAGTTTTATTTTATTTTTTATTTTATTTATGTTTATTTTTTATTTTATTTATTTTAGTTTTATTTTTTTAGTTTTATTTTGTTTTTAGCTTATTTTAAGTTTAGTTTTAGGTTTATGTTTATTTTTTAGTTTTTTTTTTAGGTTTAGGTTTTATTTTTATATTTCAGTTCATGTATTTTATTTTATTTTTAGGTTTAGGTTTTGGGATTATATTTTAGGTGTATCTTTAGATTTTTTTTTAGTTTAGGTTTCAGTTTATTTTTAGTTGATTTTATTTTATTTAGTTTAAGGTTTAGGTTTTGTTTATTTCAGGTCATTTTATTTATTTTAGTTTAGTTTATTTTAGCCTATGTTTATGTTTATTTTATTTTGTTTATTTTAGGTTTAGGTCTTTTCTTAGTTTAGGGTTTAGGTTTTTTTTAAGTTTTATTTTTAGGTTTATTTTTTAGATTTAGGATTTTAATTAGTTTTTCTTTTATTTAGGGTTTTGTGCCACCATCCTTCAAGATGTTTGATGTGAACCCAATGATAACACATTACACTTTCGAGGACTATTGCAACAGTGGCGAGAGCGCACACTTCTTCGCTTTTTTGTTCATCAGTCAAGTTGCATTTGATTGACATGAAGCCCAACTGGTGAAGACTTTTGCTGAGTTGTAGCACCTCTTCATCAAGAGGTTTGCTGGAGCTCTGAAGAAGGTGATTGTAGGCAACCTCATTACAGAGAAATAGAAACTCAATGACTCCCTTGTTGATTACATTCTTAGGTGGCCCAACCTGAGCATGAAATGTGAACCACAGCTGTTTGAACAACATGCGATTGAGATTCTTCTCAAGAATATCCATGGCCCGGTCGCCTTCATGCTTAAGGGCTTTACCATCAATACATTCGAGAAATTAATCAACAAGGCAGCTAGCCCACAAGAGGAAGCCAAACAGTTTAGAGTTTAAGGTTTATTTTAGGGTTTAGGGTTTAGGGTTAGGGTTCATTTTATTATTTTTATTTTCTTTAAGGATTTAGGGTTTATGGGTTAGGTTTTAGGTTTAGGGTTCGGGTTTTAGTTTAGGTTTATTTTTAAATTAAGTAAACTAGTAGGTTTAGGTTTTTATAGTTTATTTTTGAGGTTTAGGGTTTTTGGTTTTGTTAGTAAGATTTAGTTTTCAGAATTAAGTGAACCATAGGGTTTAGGTTTATTTAGTTTATTTTTTATATATTTTAGTTTTTTTATTTTTTTATTTTATTTAGCTTTAATTTTATTTTATTTAGTTTAGTACAGTTGAGGTATTTTATTTTCATTTATTTTTTAGGGGTAGATTTAGGTTTATGTTTATTTTTTATTTAAGTTTAATTCTAATTTTATCTTTTAGGTTTAGGTTTTATTTCTTATTTTTAGGTTTAGGTTTAGGTTTTTATTTTATTTTTTTAGGTTTAAGTTTTAGGTTTATTTTTAGATTATATTTTTCAGTTTATTTTATTTTATTTAGTTTAGGTTTAGGTTTATGTTTAGTTTATTTTAGGTTTAAGTTTTATTTATTTTAGTTTAGTTTATTTTACTCGTGCTTAGTTTATTTTATTTTGGTTATTTTATTTTTATTTTAGGTTTAGATTTTTTTTTTAGCTTAGGGTTAAGATTTTATTTTTTTATTTATTTTGGTTTATTTTAAGTTTAGTTTTTATTTAGTTTTATTTTATTTTATTTTAGGTTATTTTATTTTATTTTAATGCTTTTGATTTTAGGTTTTTTATTCTTAGGTTTATTTTATTTTTTTATTTTTAGGTTTATTTATGTTATTTTAGTTTATTTTATTATTTTATTTTATTTTATTTTAAATATCAGTCTTTTCTTTTTTATTTTTTAAATTTATAGGTTTATTTTATTTATTTTTAGGTTTTATTTAGTTTAAGCCTTTGGTTTTAAGTTTAGGTTTTAGGTTTTGTGGTTAGGGTCTATGGTTGTCTTGGGTTTAGGTTTAGGGTTTAGGGTTTGGGCCAGGGTGGTGGTCATGGTCTCAGCTCTGGGGTAGGTTCCTTGGGCTTCAGGGTTTGGGTTTTAGGGCCTAGTGCCTAGGTTTAATGTTAGCTCAGATCTGTTTAAGGCCTTTTCCTAGGGTTTTCCAATGATCTAGGATTCCAGGGTTTGTAAGGTTTTGGCCTTTTAAAAAAAATTATGTAAACCATATTTTACTCATTTATTTCTTTTATCTATTTTAGTTTATTTATTTTATTATTTAGGCTATTTTTTTATTTTATTTAGTTTAGTTATTATTTTAGTTTATATTTTTTATTTTGTTTATCTTTGCTTATGTTTAGGTTTATGTTTATTTTTTTAATTTAGTTTTATTTTATTTTATTTTTTTAGGTTTAGGTTTTATTTTATCTTTTAGGTTTAGTTTTGGTTTTTTATTTTAAATTTATTTTAGGTTTAGATTTATTTTAAGTTTATTTTATTATTTTTAGATTAGGTTTAGGTTTAGTTTATTTTAGGTTTAGTTTAGGTTTTATTTTAGTTTAGTTTATTTTAGTTAGTCAGTTTATTACCATATTATTTTTAGGTTTTTTTTTTAGGTTTAGGGATCAGCATTATTTATTTATTTTTTAGGTTTGTTTAGGTTTAGGTTTATTTAGTTATTATTTTATTTTAATTAAGTTTAATTTATTTTATTTTACATTTTTTTTATTTTATTTAGGTTTTAATTTTATTTATTTTTTTTTTTAGTTTAGTTTATGTTTTTATTTATTTTATTTTAGTTTTTTTTATTTTATTTATTTTATTTTATTTTAGGTTTTTAGGCTTTTAGGTTTTTAGGGTTTAGGGTTTAGTTTAGGGTTTAGGGTTACAGGTTTAGGGTTTTGAGTTTAGGGTTTAGGGTTAATTTTAATGTTTAGGGTTTACGGTTTGGGTTTTTTTTTAAAAAAAAAAATTAAGTAAATTAGTTGGTTCATGTTTATTTAGTTTATTTTATTTAAGTGAACTATCCTTATATTGAGAAATCAGTACTTTTAGCATCTGAGTACAATGTGATATCAAATTGTGAGAGTCATGTACCAACGAAGTTAAACATAGCATCAAGAGGTAATCATTGGTTCTAGAGATCGTTCACCCATGAAAGCATGTAGTCGTAGCTATGCAAAGATCAAAGCTAGGCAATGTTTCTCAATAGGTAGATAGTTTGCTTCTAACGAATTTGACTTTCCAAAATGATAGTTTCAAAATTGGTTCGAACCTGCTTCCCTAGTGGAAGGTTCATATACCCGATCCCCAGCAGACTCGAGCCCATATGTCTAGCAATTTTGATCAACATCAATTAAAATAAAACAAATTAAAGTCGATTCAATCTTAATACCTAGAGGATTATAGATTCTTATCCCAGGATCTTCTTTCCATAAATCATATGATCAAATAGAATTCAAACCTTATCCCCAGCAGATTTTCTTCTTCTATGCCCTCGACATAGACCGCTCACATGTCGTGCCCAATGCATGTGTGATCCCCTAGAGGATCTCCCTCCATGTCCTTGACATGAAATTATCATCAAATCTTATTTATTCCCTTATGCACACCTTTAATACTTCAACCAAAATCCTAACAATGTATTTGTTCAAATTACATCATCTTAACATTGCAATCAACATTTTATGATTTATGATGGTACAAGCTCAAACTAACTATACAGTATCATGCTAAATATATTATAGTGTGAATTAACAGACTATATTATATTATAATATATGATGTTATATTATAATTTGCCATAATATAATATATTGTCTAACATTACACCTCAGAAGAATCACATAAAATTAACAAATAATAAAAGTTTCTCAAAATACTATTAATGTTCATTTTTGATGAAAAATTATTATTTTTCTATTAGAAATGGTACAAAATAGCATAATTTTGGTGTTGCTTCTCGGTGTGTGATATGAATTTGGCCAAATTCTTCCATGTCAACTTTCAAATTAACATTTTTGTGAGTTTTGACCCAATGTATTATAACAAAAGTAAAACATATTAAAATGTACAATAACATTTAGTAACCCACCACCACATTCATATATATGTGAAGGTATATTGTTATGTACATTATATATTAATATGATTTCATATAACATATTATCATACATTACAACTTAAAATGAATCAATTTTAACAAAAAAATTATAAATTTTGGTTGAAAATTGAACGTTTCTTTTGGATGCAAAATTCTATTCTTTTGATTAAATGACACACCATAGCACACCCCAATGATGTTCCCTAAATATTACTCTAAATTTGGCCAAATTTCATCACCTATATAAATCAAGATTTTTATAAATTATACCAAGTAAACTCTACTACATCATACTATAATAAACTAAAATATGCTAAACACAAGTAGTAATACACAATAGTATGCTATAATGCATGATGCTACACTATGTTATGGCATCCTATATTATAATACACTATAACATATTATGTTATATTATATTGCATATCACATCACATGGGATTGCTTAAGATAAAAAATCATAAAATTAGTATAAATAATAAAAAACTATATATTTTAGTCATATCACTTACATATTTTAAATTTAAATAATATATTATGATTCCATGCTCTACCTATTATGAATTTGGACAAATTCCACCATTTTAAAGTCTAAATCAATTTTTATAAATAATGCTAGTGTAGGCTCCGCATGATTATAAAATACTAAAAGAATTTAAAAAATAGAATAACATGTTATGATATATGATGTTATACTATGTTATAAACATATAATATTTATTTTGAACATAAAATCTTACTTTTAGACAAGTGATGTATTTGGATAAAAACTAATTCCCACTTCAAATTTAACAAATTTTATCATCGATTTATTAAATCAATTTTTTATGATTTATATTAATATAGACTCAAAATACCATAATATACTAAATATTTCAAAACATCTTATAACATCCCAAAACACATCAATACATGCTTAAATATATGCTACATTATACTATAATATATGGTATCATAATATGATTTAAGGTTATTCAAATCTTTAATAGGAAAGTCTCTTGAAGACATATTCTTATATAACCAAAGATTAGGTCATTGTTTAGATCTACCCCTAATGACATCATATTTAAGGTTTAGATTTAGGTTTATCAAGGTTATTGGTTTAGATTTTTAGGTTTAAGTGGCTTGTGGTTTAGGTGTTTAGTTTAGGGTTTTATGGTTTTAGGGTTTGTGGGGTTTTTTAGGGTTTGTTTAGGTTTAGGGTTTAGGTTTAGGGTTTAGGGTTTAAGCTTTAAGCTTTGCTTTAGTTTAGGGTTTAAGGTTTAAGGTTTGGGTTTTAGGTTTAGGGTTTAAGTTTTAGTTTAAGGTTTAGGGTTAAAGGATTCTTTTGAAATAGAGGACACATTCATATTCAACATTTCTTCTTTTTGATTTCATCAACCAAGTAACACACTAAGTTTTCTATGACATAAGCAATGACATAGAAAAAAAATGAGCAGAAAAAAAATGAGCACCTATAAAGCAAATCAAAAACCCTAGATAAGTAGAAACATCTTTACTATAAAGACACTGTTCTGTAAGAAGCAAATCGGATCGGCTGTTCTTCATTTTCTCTAGTTCCCATTAGAACCACCCTCGGCTCTCGAATTGTGGGATCCTCCATCATATCCCTGATCTCTCCCTCTTCCACCACCACATGTAACCTTCATCACCTTCCACCTCCATAACCACCACCGCTCACCACCACCTCCATCCACCAACACATCCTGATCCCCACCACCATCAAGGATAACAGCCACCGCCACCACTGGATCTAGACTGAGCCTAGTTGATCGTGATATTCCTACCATCAAGGTTCTTCCTATTTATAGGGTTTAGGGTTAATTTAGGGTTGTTTTAGGGTTTAGGGTTTGGGGCTTAAGGTTTACGATTTAAGTTTTAGGGTTTAGGTTGAAGGTTTAGAGTTTAGTTGGGTTTTGTGGGTTTAAAGTTTAGGTTTAGTGTTTAGTTTTGTGGGTTTAGGGTTTGGGTTTTTTAGGGTTTAGGGTGAGTTTAGGGTTTAGTTTATGGGTTTAGAGTTTTAGGTTTAGGCTCAGGGTTTGGGTTAGTTTTATTTTATGATTTAAAATTTAGTGTTTAGGATTTAAGTTTTTTTTTTAATTAAGCAAACCAGTGTTTAGGTTATTTATTTTATTTTATTTATTTGAGTTTATTATTTTTATTTTATTTATTTATTTATTTATTTTATTGTTTTATTTATTTTTATGTTAGGTTTTATGAGTTATTTTATCATTTTTTAGTTTTATTTTTTTTATTTTAGGTTTAGTTTTAGGTTTTGATTATATTATTAGGCTTTGTTTATTTTAGGTTTTTAGGTTTTATTTAGTTTAGGTTTAGGTTTATTTTAGTTTATTTATTTTATTTAGTTAATTAGGTTTAGTTTAGTTTAGGTTTAGTTTGAGATTTATTTATTTTAGTTTAAGATATAGGTTTAGGTTTATTTTATTTTATTTATTTTATTTAGCTAGGTTTTTTTAGCAGGGTTTTGGTTTTATTTTATTTTTTTTTTTTTTTTTTTAGGTTTATTTTTTTAGGTTTAGGTTTTATTTATTTATTTTGTTTTATTTTGTTAGGTTTAGCATTTCTTTTAATTTTTATTTTATTTTAGTTTAGGTTTTATTTATTTTATTTTAATTAGTTTATTTTTTTATTTATTTTCATTTTAAGTTTAGGTTTAGGATTAATTTTTATTTTATATTTTTATTTTATTTATTTTTTAATTTTATTTTGGTTTAGGTTCATTTATTTATTTTATTTTTAGGTTTTATTCATTTTAGATTTAGGTTTTACTCTTAGGTTTAAAGTTTAGGGTTTTTTTAGGGTTTGTATTTTAGAGTTTGGGGTTTATGGTTTTGGGGTTTGGGTTTATGGTTTTAGGTTTAGGTTTTAAGTTTAATCTTTTTTATTTTTTGAAGGTTTTTTTTTAATAGAACAAATTCAAATTCAATAATTCTACTTTTGATTTCATCAACCAAGTAGCACCCCAAGTTTTCTAAGACATAAGAGATGATATAGATAAAAATGAGCACCCATAGAAAAATCAAAATCCTAGATAAGTAGAACTCTCTATAGACATAGTTCCATAGTCACATTGATGGTCATTCTTCGCTTTCTAGTTCATCTAAACCAACCCCACCTCTCAATAGTATGATCGCCATGATATCCTCATCTCTCCTCGCCACCACCACTAGTAACTTCCATCGCTCCTTTAGCTTCCATCACCACCACTGCTCCGACCACCGCCTCCATATCTACTAGCACCAGCAGATCCCCCACCACCACTGTGATAAGCACTATCGCCGCCTTCGCCTACATCACTAGATCTAGATTGAGCCTAGTTGTCGGTGATGTTCTATCGGTGCCCATTCTTAGATTTAGGGTTAAAGGCTAGTTTAGGGTTTAGTTTGGGTTTAGGGTTATAGGTTTAGAATTTAGGATTTGGGGTTTAGGTTTAGTTATGTGTTTAAGCTCAGTGGTTTGGGTGGCTTGTTTAGTGGTAGTTGGTTATTTTCTTCTTTTAATCTTTTATATTAAGCAAACCGGTAGGTTTAGGTTCATTTAGTTTATCTAGTTTATATTTATTTATTTTAATTTACTTAGTTTTTATTTTATTTAGGTTTAATTTTATTTAAAGTTTATTTATTATGTTATTTTATTTTAGTTTTTTATTTTAGTTTATTTTTAGATTTGGTTTAGTTTAGGTTTATTATTTAGTTTTATTTTAATTTATTTAGGTTTAGGTTTTATTTCTTATTATTGTTTAGTTTTAGATTTTATATTTAGGTTTAGGTTTTATTCATTTTAGGTTTATTTTAGGTTTTATTTTAGTCAGCCAGTTAATTTTTAGTTTATTTTATTTTATTTAGGTTTAGGTTTAGGTTTAGGTTTATGTTTATTTAATTTAGTTTAGTTTTTTTTTAGTTTAGGTTTTTTATTTTATTTTTATAGTTTTATTTAGGTTAGTTTAGTTTTATTATTTATTTATTTTTTTTGGAATTTTTAGGTTTATTCTTTAGGTTTAAGTTTTATTTAGTTTTATTTTATTTTATTTTATTATTTTTTTTATTTTATGTTTAGTTTTTATTTTATGTGTTTTAATTTTAATTTATAGCTTATTTATTTTTTTTCTAGTTTAGTTTTATTTTTATTTTATTTTCATTTTTGTTTAAGTTTAGGTTTAGGTTTAGTTTACTTTTATTTTATTATATTTTATTTTTAGGCTTTTATTTAATTTTATGTTTTATTTAGTTTAGTTTGGAGTTAGATTTTGGGTTTAGTTTTGGGTTAGTCAGGTTTAAGGATTTGATTTGGGGTTTAGGGTTTGGGTTGGGTTTTAGACTTAGGGTTTGGGTTAGGGTTTAGGGTTTAGGTTTAGGTTTATTGTTTTAAAGGTTTAGGTTTAGGATTTAGGGTTTAGATTTTAGGTCTAGTTTTACTTTATTCTTTTGGTTTTGGTTTTAATAGAATAAATTGATTCAACATTTCTTTTTTTTGATTTCATCAACTAACAACACCAAGGTTTTAATACTTTATGGCATAGATAAAATGAGCACGCATGGAGTAAATCAAACACTAGATAATTATAACCATCTCTACTATAAAGACACATTCCATAAGCAGATCGACTGCTCTTAGTTTCTCTGCCTCAACAAGACCACCTCTCTCGAGTGATCCACCATCATATCCTTGATCTCCCCGCCACCACCATGTAACCACTACCTCCTCACATCCATAACCACAATCCCACCACCACCTCCATTCCTCCAGCCTCTAGATCCCCATCACCACTATGATAACCATGCCCACCCACTGATGTAGACCCAGCCTGGTTGATGGTGATGTTCTCCAAGGTTCTTCCCATTGTTGTGGTTTAGGTTTTGTTAGGTTTAGTTTGGGTTTAGTTTATTTTTTTATTTATTTATTTTAGGTTTAAGTTTAAGGTTTGAGGTTTAGGGTTTAGGGTTTAGGATCGTGGGATTAGTTTAGGGTTTAGTGTGGGTTTGGGGTTTAGTTTGGGTTTTGGTTTATGCTTTAAAGTTTACTTTAAGTTTGGGTTTAGGGTTTTTTAGGATTTAGCATTTTGGGTTTGGGATTTAGGGTTTAGGGTTGTAGGTTTAGGGTTTAGGGTGTATTGTTGGGGTTTGGGTTTTATGTTATTCTTTTGGTTTAGTAGTTTAGTTTCTTATGGTTTAAAGTCTTTAGGGTTTATGATTTAGGTTTTTAATTAAGCAAACCCAGATTTAGGCTTACTTAGTTTATTTTATTTATTTAAATTTAATTTAATTTATTTTTATTTAGGTTTTATTTATTTATTTATTTATTTATTTTTAGTAGGTTTATTTTATTTAGTTTATGTCATTTTGTTTAGTTTTATTTTAATTTTTATAGGTTTTATTTTTATGTAGTTTAAGTTTAGGTTTTTATTTTATTTAGGTTAAGTGGTTTTATCTTTTATTTTAGGTTTTATATCAATTTAGCTTATGTTTATTTTAGTTTATTTTATTTTATTTAGTTTAGTAGGTTTAGTTGTCTAAGTTTAGGCATAGTTTATTTATTTTAGTTTAGCATGTTTATTTTATTTTTATTTTAGGTTTAGATTTTTTTATCTTGTGGTTTAGTTTTTTAATTAAAGTTTATTTAGGTTTAGGTTTAGATTATTTAATTTTAAGCTCATTTTATTTTAGCTTAAGTTTTATTTTATTTATTTTATTTTAGTATTTTTTTTATTTAATTTATTTTAATTATTTTTATTTTATCTTATTTATTTCTTTTTAGTTTAAGTTTTAGGTTTAGTTTAGGTTTATTTTCTTTTTATTTAGGTTTAAGTTTTATTTATTTATTTTTTAGGTTTATAGGCCAGCTCAGGAACCCATGTTAGGCTCAGCCTGGGCCTTAAGTCAGGGCCTTAGGCCATGGTTGTCTTAGGGCCTAGTGTCATATCAGAGGGCCTAGGGCCCATGCCTGGCCTAGGGTTGGGTTAGCCCTTTAGGGCTCTATTTTTCTTTTTTTTTTTATTTAGGTTTGTGGCTCAGGGTTTGGGGTTTTCAGTGGTTTTATTTTGATAGGGTCCAAGTTTTAGTTTTGAGTTTAGGGTTTTTCTATTTTTTTGGTTTAGGATTTACGGTTTTTTCTTTTTAAGTTTTATTTAGTTTAGGTTTCGGTATTTAGCTTTTTAGGGTTTAGGCATTTTTTTTGGTTTAGGGTTTAGGATTTAGAATTTAGGGTTTGTGTTTTTAGGTCAGTTAGGGTTTGGGGTTTAGTGTTTATGGTTAGGGGTTAGGTTTTAGGGTTTAGGGTTTATGGTTTAGGGTTTATGGTTTAGGGTTTAGGGTTTAGGGTTTATATTTTAAGTTTATGATTCAGGTTTTAGTTTAGGGTTTAGGGTTTTTGGTTTTTTTTTAACAAATAATAAATTCACTGTCAACATTTCTTCATTTCGATTTCATCAACCAAGTAACACACCAAGTTTTCTAAGACATAAGCAGCGACATAGATAAAAAATGAGCATGCAAAGAGAAAATAAAAAACTTTAGATAACTAGAACTGCCTCTACGATAAAGACATAGTTCCATAAGTAGTAGATCAGATCGGTCGTTCTTCAGTTTCGTCAGCTACCATCAAACCCACCCTTACCTCTCGAGTAGTGGGATCCACCATCATATCCCCGATCTCTCCCTCCGCCACCACCATGGCTATTACCTTCATCGCTCCTCCCGCCATCATAACCACCACTACTTTGATCACCACCTCCATATCCACCAACACCTCCTGATCCCCCACCACCACTGCGATAATTGCCTGCACTACCAGATTTAGACTGAGCCTGGTTGACCATGATGTTCTTGCCGTCAAGGTTCTTCCCATTCTTAGGATTTAGGTTTTGGTTTAGATTTATTTGGTTTTATGATTTAGGTTTATTTTTTAAATTTTTTAATTACTTTAGCTTTATGTTTAGGGTTTGGGGTTTAGGGTTTTTAGTGTTTAGTGTTTAGGGTTTAGGGTTTTGGGTTTTAGATTTAGGGTTTAGGGTAAATTTTAGGGTTTAGGGTTTAGGGTTTAGAGTTTAGGATTTAGGGTTTAGGGTTTAGAGTTTTTAGGGTTTAGGGTTAGTTTAGAGTTTAGGGTTTTACAGTTTAGGGTTTAGGGTTAAGGTTTCAGGTTGAGGTTAGATATATTAAACTCAATAAAGCAGATATGGAGATAACCCATTAGGAAAGCATTAGACCAGAGGGAGCACCAACAAAGCCACCACTAGGAATTGCTAACACAGTTGCTAGGAGAAAACCTCACAATATGGGAAAAAGGAATAAAAAGAGACCAAACAAAGGCAAAAGGAGGACCATAGTTGATAAGGTCATTCATTAAACGAACATGCAAATAACCAAAAACAATACTATCTAGAGGAACAGTTAGGCTAACATCAAGAATGTAAGGAAGCAAGGAAACCATCAAAATAGGAAAGGGAAGAGGTTCATCCACAATCCGGAAATAAAAATCCTAGTAGGTAGAGACCAGAAGACAAGAATGGGAAAGTAAGTGGCCGGTTCCAAACATAGACTCAAAAAGATAAGGAAAATTATAACAAAGTAAATACTCTTTTGACCAATCTAGCTAGTTAGAGCACTCAATCCAAGCAGCCAGCAAGGTAGTCCACCATGCAAGCCACCAAGACTGCCAAGGATTCAAATTAATAGACTTACAACCATCAGAATGAAAGATTGAAAGCGTCATCCAGTCACAAATATTGAAAAAATCACAAGGGAAAGTCGTAGACAGCAGCCACCAATGTAAATCCAAGGACAGGAGAATCCAATTTAAACAACTAGATACAATAGCCAAAAATAGAAAAAGTAAGAGCCCTTTAGGATCACAAATAATCCAACAACCAAAGAAAACTGCAAATAAGAACCCAAATAGAGTCATCATCAGCGAAGTCCTAAAAACATCCAACTAGTAGTTTGCAGCCTTCCAGTTCATAACATAAATTAAAAATAGAACCTCAGTATTATAGAAGGCACACCCAATATTCAAAGGATATAATAATCCAAAAGCATCCAACCTTACACTCATCCAACAACACAAGAAAAGATAGATAGTGAAAAATAGTTCTCCAAGCTATAACCAAAAAAAAAACAAAGAGCCCTGGTCACACAAATCCTCTAGTAGGGAGCAAAACTAAGAGAGAAAGGACAACAAAAAATTGGAAAACCATCCCATGCAATAACAAGTTGATAAACCAAATAACAGAAGGTCATAAAAATAGCATGCAAAACACCTAGAAAAGGAAAAAACCTACAACCATGCAACACCAGCAAACAACCAACCATAAAATCTAGAGAAAATAAAAAAGGCTACAGAGAGAACCAACAAATAAAAAGAACCACACCAACCAGAAGACAAGCAAAACCCAATAGCCTCCACCTGTTGTAAACACCTCTACCAGGTAGGGAGAGAAAACAAACTAGAAAATAAATATAATAGAAAAAATCCAAAAAATTGAAAGACAACCCCAACCCATCCAAAGAATGGGAAGAAACAAAACTGGAAAATAAAAGTAGGTTGATGAGATGAAAAAAATCAAGACCAAATCAGTAAAAAAGAAAACCAGAAATATTCAAAAATAATAACAAGGGGAAAGCCAAAGCCCCACAGAGGAAAAAAAGGCTAAAAGCTTCTAACATAAGGCAAACCAATTTTATCAAGATTCACAAGACCCCTTAATAGGAAAGGGATGTCATCATTAGAAAACATATGCAAAGAAGAAGACTTGGCCCCAAATTGGCAAGAAAGTGAGCACAAGAGTTGGCTTCCATGTAAATATGAGAAATTTGAAAATCTAGGTTAAGAAGCCTCTAGTATGATTAAGTAAATAATACACTTCAAGATTACCATGAGCATCGATTTGAGTAAATCTAAAAGAAGGAGAGCATCAACTTCAAACCAGATCTTATGAAAAACTTATTGTAAACAAATAGAAATTCCATGATGAATTCATTGAGCTCAAGAAATAACACATAAGAAGGCTCTAAAGGGGCAGCAAAAGTAGAGATAACCTTGTCACTATGATCTGTCAAAATCCCACCATAGCCATAATAACCATTAGAAACTCATCAACCAGTGTTAACCTTAATGTAGTGATAATTAGGTTTAATCTAGTACATAATTTTCTAGGTAAGAAAGACATTACCTAGGGGAAGGATAATCCCAAAATTCAAGGGCACAGACTTGCACCCTTTAAAACTAGAGTGAGTAAGAGGATTAGCTTTGAAAAGAGACAAAATTTTATATTTGGCTCTAGCAATAATACAATGATAATTCATAGGAATATTACGATGCTTAGCATCATTTCTATCCATCCAAATATACCAAAGAAAAGTAATAGCTAAAACAATTTTAGCATGGCCCTTAGAATTATGGAAGAAACATGCTTCAAGAAGTTGCATAATAGAAAATGAACCATTAAAATGGAAAGTAATAAAAATATTATCATACCAATTCCACATTTTAGTAGCAATAGGGCCATTCATAAAAACATGATCCACACTTTCAATGTGATAGCAACATTGACATTTAGAGGGGCGATGGAAACCCTTTTTCAGAAGAGTAGCATCCAAAGGGATATAATGCTTCAGAATGCGCCAAGTTAAAGATGAGAACAAAGTAGGGACACTAATATTCCAGATTTCAATAAAAATCAAGGACTCTTGATATTTAAATATGATGAAATGTCAAACATCCTTAAAAACAAAATCTCTAAAAGAAGAATTATTGAAGTAAATTTGGTCGCCTTCATTAGGGAAAGGAAAAATTTTAAGGATTTTGTCAACGATCACATTAGGGACAAGGATTTTCAATTGATTGACATCCCACTTATTATGAGTAATTAATTGATTAATATTATGCCTCACAGTAGAATGAGTATTAAGCATGGAATCAATAGAGCCCTGCCCCAGCTAATTATCTTTTCAAAAGAAAGAGGAACTAGAATTGACACCCCAAGAAATTAAGTTATCAGCATTCCATTTGATACTATAAAGTCTTCTCCACACAAGAGAAACCCTAGATTTGAAAGAACAAATGAGGGGGTGTTTGCCCTAAAAATATTAAGCATGCATAAACTTCAACCTGTAATTATGTTTATTTCTAAAATTCCACCACATTTTATAGGAAAAATAGTTGATAAAATCCTCTAAAGTTTTGCAATCCAAACCACCTTCATTATTAGGACCACAACAGCTAACTAGCCCAATGTAATCTTTTGGTAAGAGTTAGATCCCCAAAAACATTAATTAAAGAGTCTATTGATCCTTTTAATAATAGAACGGGTAGGAACAATAGTAGACAAGAGATATAGTGGCAAAGAGCAAAGGTTACTTTTGATCAAGATAGGTCTAGCACCAAAGGAAAGTAAATGAAACTCCCAAGAGGAGGTTTCCTTATTTATTTTATGAATAACTTCATCAAATAATGAAGATCTTTTCGTTCCTCTATAAAAGAGAGTCCCCAGATACTTGAAAGGGAGAATTTGATGCGAAAAACCCATAATATTCTTGATAGCATTGATCTTAGATAAGGAAATAGAAGAGCTAGTAATAAAACAACTTTTATCAGGATTAATATTCAAGCCACTCTCCTTACCAAAAATAGTTGAGAACTTACACAATTTTTTAATATAAAGAGTAGAGGCATTGCAAAATATAATGAATCTTCAAGCAAAACTAAGTGAGAAATGGGAACCAACCAATGGTAGTAGTACATGTTAGGCATTCTACTAAACATCTATACATCTAGAAAGATATTCCACAATAATAATGAAAAGGGCAGGAGAGAGGGTCCCTTGCTTAACTCATCAAGAAGAGAAAAAGAAACCATGCACTTCACCATTTTGGAGCAAAGAAAACCAACAATTCTCAATCCCATTCTTAATTAAAGTAATAAATTGGTTAGAGAATCCAAATAAAGCCAAAATTTTATATAGGAAAACCCAACCAATATTATCATAAGCTTTGGAAATGTCAAGCTTAAAAAATAGGTTTCCACCGTGAACATTGGCATTTAAATCATGGATCATCTCTAAAAAACATTATCAGAAATGGATCTCCCTTTAACAAAATTGGTTTGATTGGGGAGATAATTTTGGAAGTAAGATACTCAAGCTTTTAGCCAAAAAATCTTAGAAATAAGTTTATTAAAAAAAGCAAAAGGCTAATCGACCTAAAATCACTCCAAACTTCAAGATTGTTTTTTAAGAATTAAAATAATGGAGGTGCTAGAAAATATTTGGGAAGGGTAGTACCCTTAAAGAAATCAAGAATAGCTTTAACTAAGTCCTCTTTAATGATAATCCAACATTTTGGAAAAGAGGGTAGTATAACCATCAAGACTAGCCACAAAGTCTTTATTCATACTCTACAAAGTATCGAATTTAGACTTAGAAGGTAAGTGAAAGCATAATGTTATCATCATCAAAAATAAGATTAAGAATAACTTCAGGTCAAGAAAAATCACCATAAGCAACATTTTTATTCAGAAGCTCTTTATAAAAAGAAACAGAAGAATCAGTAAGCTCCTTTTTATCTAAACACCAAACTCCATCATTAATTTTCATTTTGTGAATGTATTTTATAGCCTTTTTCCTTTTAACCATGGCATGAAAATATTTTATATTATGATCACCATCAGAGATCCATTTCATAGAAGCTTTTTTCCACCAATAGGACTCCTCCATATCTTGAAAACATGTTAACCTATCTTTAGCTTGAGCCAACAAATGAATTTTAGAATGATCATTAACAACAACATTTTCCAAACTATAACCTCATTCTCCATATCTTTAATATTGATAAAAAGGTTCTTGAAATAATGTTAATTCCACCAAGTAAGGAATTTTTAAGCCTTTTTAATTTGAATCACAATCTCCTCATCCCAAAAATAGAATCATCAAGATGAAGAGGTTCACCCCCCAATTAGTAGCAACAACATCCAAAATTTATCATCCACAGCCACATATTTTGGAAGAAAAGGGATGGGGAGGAGAGACTTAAGCAATATAATTCATATGATAAGCAAGGAGAATGGTCCAAAAGGGTTCTTTAAGTGCTCCACAAGTAAGTAAGAAGATTAATCCACAAATGATTAAAAGAACTCTAGCCTTGAGTCTATAATTATTCAAAGTAAATTGAGACCAAATCCAATATGAATAAGATGACAATCAAAGATCATGTTATTAAAATCTTCCATAGAAAATAAGTTGAGCATTACCACCAACCCATTTAGAGGAAGAAGAGATAGTATTAAAGTCCCCACCACAAACCAAGGAGCATCAAGAAGAAGAAAAACTAATAAGATCCTTCCAAAGAAGTCATCTACCATTTCTATTACAAGAAGCATACAAATGTGCCAAAATAACACCAATTATCATATGATCTTAACTTCATTTGGGATAAATCATCCAAAACCTGCAGAACATAGGGGCTATTCCAAAAAAATCCAAATTTTATTGCTCGAGTTAGCAAAACAATTAGCAAAACCAATCTTTCTCACAACAAAACAAATGTTAGAAGGAAGAATAAAGGTTCCAAAATAGCCAAAAAGGAAATGTTATGAGAACAAACTAAATTTCTAATTCCATTTCTAACAGAGAGGGTACCAATCCCTCTCACATTCCAAATTAAGAAAGAAACCATTTATTTTGTAAGAGCCATCTAGTAACTCTCACAAAGTTAGGAAATTTAGTTTTAAGAGTTCTATTTTTTCTTTTTGAAAATTGTTTGAAATTTATTAGTCATATTCATAACATCACCTTCTGATAAAGATTATACAGGGGTATGTTTGGAATAAAGTTGCACATTTAAACCATCATTGCAGGCCACTTCACCTTCTTCCAAATCATTATTATGTTGAAGTATCGATTTGAAATCAATTTAAAATTAGATGAAGAAGCAAGAGAAGGATTAGAACCATTTAAAGCACAAGTGACCAATTAGGAATAGAAACTTTATCCTTAGTTTTCACCATTCAAGCCCTCAAGGATCACATTTTCTTCAATTAAAGGTGGCAAAGAAGTGAATGGAATCATTTGAGATAGAATCATCATCCATAAGTTTCAAAATATATTATTGTCCATATTATTACCAATATTTGGGATTCAAATGTATAGGCCCATTACAAGGTAATGTTATTACCATGACCGACATCCAAAAGTTGATCAGATTAAGAACCACAACATTTTCTTAGTGGGAGGAGAGCAATGACCCTCGTAAAGAGTTATCTATTAGAACAACTTCGTTAATTGAGGGCACCTTAAGATTAGGATCCAAGTTATTATGAATGGGTTTGGGTTTCTTAAGGTGAGGATGAACCATAAAGCAATCTAAAATCCATGACCATGAATTTTGCAACAACAAAAATAGGAAAATTCTCAAAATCCACTTTTGCAAATATCCATATTTTTATGATCCTAAATAAACTTCCTTTGGAAATTTTTTAGTTATATCTAAATTGACTAGAAAGCAAATATGGGTAAGAAAAGTAGATCAACTTGAGGAGGATGACCAAACACCACACCAATAGCAAAAAGTAACTCATGATTAATGAAATGGACACATAATTTGGAAAGAGAGATCCAAACCAGAATAATAAGATATTCCTCCTTAATATCAAAATGGGGCATCCATTTCAACAATCACATCTGACAAATGAAAACAAAAATTGAGCATCAAGAGAAAACTCGAGATTAATCTAAGTCGTTTGAATGCAGAGTCAAGACATGATGGGAATCAATCAATCTGACAAAAAAGATACTATAGAGTTTCAAGCTATGGAAAAATGATTGAATATTCTCTGGGACAAGCACCCACCAATGTGAATACAAAAAGGTTTTGCAAGCCTTTCCATAATTGAAATATATGGGTACCCCAAAAGGAGGTAGAGTTAAGCTCAAGAGACTCACCATTATAATTAGCCTTACTAGTAAGAACATCCTTGAAAGATTTCAAAGTCAGTGATGGATTTAATCTAGAGACCCCCAAGGAGTCAAAAACCTTAATGGGAGTAACCAAAATCTTAGAATTTCCCCATCGGGAAGAAGAAATCAGACCATGGTCATGACATGCTAGAAATAAAAGCTAAGCAAAGCCATTAAAATGGAATCCCAAAATGTAAAAAAAAGCCAAAAGGAGAGCCCACAAGAATCAAAATTCTAGAGCAAAAAATGGAGGAGAGAGAAATGCTCAAACAATTTGAAGCTTGGGTTTAGGTTCAAGTGTTCGTGTTCAAGTTTAGTTTAGTTTAGAGTTTTTGGTTTTAGGGTTTATTAGTTTAGGGTTTAGGGTTATTTTAGGTTTAGGGTTTTTTTTTAATTAAGTAAACCATAGGTTTACTTTATTTAGTTAATTTAGTTTATTATTTATTTATTTTAGTTTTTTAGTTTATGTTTTATTTATTTAGTTTAGTTTATTTTTAGGTTTATTTAGTTTAAATATTTTATTTTATTTTTATTTTGGGTGTTTTGGTTTATGTTTATTTTAGTTTAGTTTTAGTGATTTTATTTTTAAGTTTAGGTTTTAGGTTTTATTTTAGTAGGTTTTATTTTTAGTTTATTTTATTTTATTTAGTTTAGGGTTTAGGTTTAGTTTATTTTAGGTTTTATTTATTTTAGTTTAGTTTATTTTATTTTAGTATGATTTATTTATTTTAGTATATTTAGGTTTAGAATTTTTTAGTTTAGTTTAGTTTGGTTTTATTTTAGGTTTATTTTTTTAGGTTTAGGTTTTTATTTAGTTCTTATTTTATTTTAGGTATCATTTATTTTATTTTACATTTAGGTTTTATTTTATTTAGGTTTTATTTTAGGTTTATTTTATTTTTTAATTTTGTTTAGTTTTTTATTTATTTTATTTAGTTTTGTTTTGTTTTTTTTATTTAATTTAATTAGGTTTAGGTTTATTTAGCTTTTTATTTATTTTATTTTATTTATTTTATGTAGTTTACATTTATTTATTTTAATTTTATTATTTATTTTAGGTTTAGGTTTAAGTTTTTTTAAGATTTATAGTTTGGGATTTTATTTTGGGTTTTTTAGGGTTTATGTTTGGATTTGGATTTTTTTATGGTTTAGGTTTAGGGTTTAGGTTTAGTTTTAGAGTTTAGGATCAGGGTTTTTATTTTTTTATTTTATAGGATTTAATGTTTAGTTTATTCTTTAGGTTTAGGATTTAAGGTTTTTAGGTTAGTTTAGTTTATGGTTTGGGTTTTTTTAATTAAGTAAACTTGGTTTATTTTAGTTTATTTTTTTTCCATTTGTTTTATTTTATTTATTTAGGTTTATTTTATTTTATTTATTATTTTATTTTAGTTTATGTTTTTTTTTTATTTTTTTGGTTTAAGTTTAGGTTTATGCATATATTTTTAATTTAATTTAATTTTTATTTTATTTTATAGTATTAGTTTATTTTTTATTTTTAGGTTTAGGATTTTTTTTATTTTTTTATGTTTTTAGTTTTTTTATTTTAGTTTTATTTTAGGTTTATTTTTAGTTTATGTTTATTTTATTTTATAGTTTATTTTATTTAGTTTAGATTTATGTTTAGTTTAATTTAGGTTTAGGTCCAGGTTTTATTTATTAGTTTAGTTTATTTTAGTTTTTTTAGATTTATTTTATTATTATTTAGTTTTAGTTTTATTATTTTTTATTTTTATTTATTTATTTAGATTTATTTTATTTATTTAGTTTTGTTTAGTTTCATTTATTTTATTTTAGGTTTAATTTATAATAGGTTTAGTTTTATTTTATTTAGTTTTATTTTTAGGCTTATTTTATTTTAGTAGTAGTTTATTTTATTTTATTTTATTTTTTTTAGGTTTAGATTATTATTTATTTTAGGTTTAGGTTTTAGGTTTTATTTTAGCTTTATTTTAGGTTTATTTTAGTTTAGATTTATTTTTGTTAATTTATTATTTATTTAGAGTTTAGGTTTAGTTTATTAGGTTAAGGTTTAGGTTTTATTTATTTTAGTTTAGGTTTAGGTTTTTTTAGTCTTTTAGGTTTATTTATTTTTTTATTTAAGGTTTATTTTAAGTTTATTTTAGGTTTAAGTTCATTTTGTTTTAATTTATTTTATTTTAGGTTATATTTTTTTATAGGTTTAGGTTAGTTTATGGTAGGGTTTAGTTAGTTTAGGGTTCTTTTAGGGTTTAGGGTTTAGAGTTTTGTTTTTTAAAAAAATAAAGTAAACAGATATGTTTATGTTTTTTAATAAATTTAGTTTATTTTTTCTTTATTTTAGTTTATTTTATTTTTTATTTTTATTTAAATTTATTTTGTACTTGAATTTAGTTTAGTTTATTTATTTCAAGTTTATATATTTTAGTTTAGGTTTTTTCTTTTAGTTTATTTTTTAGGTTTAGGTTTAGGTTTAAGTTTATCTTTTATTTTTAGTTTTATTTTATTTTTTATTTTTTAGGCTTAGTTTTTATTTTTTTATTTCTAGTTTTATGTTTAGGTTTTATTTATTTTGGTTTCGTTTATTTAGTATCCGTTTAGATTTATTTTATTTTATTTATTTTAGGTTTATGTTTTTTGTTTAATTTAGAGTTTAGGTTTTATTTTTTATTTCTATCTAGGTTTTATTTGTAGGTTTATTTTTTAGGTTTAAGTTTTAATTGAGTATTTATTTTATTTTGTTTTAGGTTTATTTTATTCTTATTTTACATTAAGGTTTTATTTTATTTAGTCTTTTTTATTTTTAGATTTATTTTATTTTTAATTTAGATTATGTTTTTCTTTAATTAATTTAAATTTTATTTTTATTTTTTATTTTATTTTATTTTTAGGTTTAGGTTTAGGTTTAGGTTTTTATTTTATTTAACTTTTTTATTTTATTTAATTTAAGTTTATTTATTTATTTTATTTTTATGTCTTATTTAATTTAGGTGGTTTTAGTTTTAGATTTTAAGGGTTTTAGGGTTTGTTAGGGATAAGGTTCAGGTTTAAGATTTGGGGTTTTAGGTTAGGGTTGTGGTTTTTGGGGGTTTAGGGTTTTAGGTTTTAGGGTTTATTTTAGGTTTGTTTTTTTTTATTATTTTATTATTTTTTAAAACTAAGTAAACTAGTTGGTTCAGGTTTATTTAGTTTAGTTTTTATCTATTTTATTTTAGTTTATATTTTATTCTGATTTAGGTTCATTTTTACTTTTTATTAAAATTATTCTATTATTTTTAGATTTATTTATTTTAGATTATGTTTTTATTTTAGATTATTTTTTAAGTCACTTTAGGTTTATGTTTAATTTTAGTTTAGTTTTACGTTTATTTTATTTTTTAGGTTGGAATTTATTTTTGATCTTTAGGTTTGGGTTTAGGTTTTTATTTTATTTTTTTAGGTTAAGATTTTATATTTTTATTTTAGGTTTAATTTTTAGTTTAAGTTTTGGTTTATTTTTAGTTTATTTTATTTAGTTTATTTTAGGTTTAGGTTTAGTTTATAGTTTTAGGTTTTATTTTATTTTAATTTTTTATTTAAGTTTAGGTTTATTTATTTTATTTTATTTTTAGTTTATTTAGGGTTTTTATGTTTTATTTATTAGGTTTATTATTTTTTATTTAGTTTTATTTATTTTATTTTAGTTTTATTTTATTAGATTTATTTTATTTTAATTTAGTTTATTTATTTTTATTTTATTTTGTTTAGTTTTATTTTTATTTTATTTTTTAGGTTTAGTTTTGGTTTAAGCTTTAGTTTTGTTTATTTTTTATTCTTTAATTTATTTGGTTTTTTATTTATTTTAATTTTAGGTTTTATTTAGTTGTTTAAGTTTTTGTAGGTTTAGGGTTGGTGTGGTTGTTTTAGTGTAGGTTGGGGTATAGGGTTTAGGTAGGGTTTAGGGTTAGGTAGGTTTAGGTTTAAGGTGGTTTAGGGTTTAGGGTTTAGGGATTAGTTTAAGTTTTAGGTTAGGTAGTTTTGTTTTAGGTTTTTTTTTTAATAAAGAACAAATTCAGAATCAATATTTCTTCTTTTTGATTTCATCAATAAGCCAAGTATTCAAGACACAAGTCGACATAGATAAAAAATAAGAACAATATAAGCAAATCAAAATTTATAACTAGAACCATCTTATAAGGACACCATAAGTTATCATCAATGCTTCTTTAGTTTCTCTAGTTCCCATTAAAGGCCTTAATAGTGGGATCCATCATTTTATTCTATTATCCTAGTTGCTTTCTAATTACCACTACTAGCACCATTTCCATATCCACAAGCCTATAGATTTTACCACCACTAGGATAATTAGCCTTGCTTTTATCCATTGCCGATCTGGATTGAGTTAGTGATATTTTAATGCCCATTTTATTTAGGTTTAGTCTATTAGTTTTTTAGGTTTAGGTTTTATTTTGTATTTTACTTTAGGTTTTATTTTAGGTTTATTTTTAGGTTTAAGTTTTTGTTTAGTTTTATTTTATTTTATTTTATTTATTTTAGGTATATTTTATTTTAGTTTATTTGGTTTTTATTTTATTTAAGTTTTATTCTTAGGTTTATTTTATTTTTTAGTTTAGTTTTAGGTTTTATTCAAATTATTTTATTTTTATTTTATTTTATATTTAGGTTTAGATTTATGCTTTTGTTTAGGTTTTATTTATATTTATTTCTTATTTTATTTAGGTTTAGTTTCTTTATTTATTTCATTTATTAGTTTATTTTGTTTTTTAAGTTTGTTTTTAGGTGGGTTTAGGGTTTGAGTTTAGTTTTAGTTTTAGGTTTAGGTTTTTAGGGTTAGGGTTTAGTTTAGGGTTTGGGTTTAGGATTTAGGCTTTAGTTTAGGGTTTTGTGGCTTAGGTTTAGTAGGGTTCAGAGTTTTGTGGTTTTTAGATTTGTGGGGTCAGGGTCCATTTGATTTGGATAAGGTTTAGGGTAGGTAGTTAAGGATCCATAACTAGGGTTGGGTCAGTTAGTGGGACCAAGTTCTTTTAGGGTAGGTCACTAGTTTCCTAAGGATTATTTTGGCATAAGGTTTAGACCCAGGTTTAGGGTTAGTTTTTATTTATTTACCATTTTATTTTTTTTAAATTAAGTAAAACTACGTTTAGATTTATTTAGTTTATTTTTTATTTACTTTAGTTTATTTTATCTTTTTATTTTATTTAGGTTTAGTTTTTATTTATTTTAGTTTATTTTATTTTAGGTTTATTTATTTTAGATTTTATTTTATTTTATTTTTAGGTTTAGTTTAAGTTTATGTTTATTTTTAATTTAGTTTTATTTTTTATTTTAGGTTTAGGTTTTTTTTTATTTTAAGTTTAACTTAGGTTTTATTTTATTTTTTTTAGGTTTAGGTTTAGTTTTATTTTAGTTTAGGTTTTATTTTATTTATTTTATTTTATTTTATTTATTTAGTATTTTTTAGGTTTACTTATTAGTTTTGTTTAGGTTTCTATTTAACTTTATTTTAGTTTAGGTTTAGTTTAGGTTTAGTTTAGGGTTTAGGTTTATTTTTATTTTATTTATCTGGTTTTTTTTATTTTAGATTTATTTATTTATTTAGGTTTAGTTTTATAATTTTATTTAGGCTATTTGTTATATTTAGTTTTACTTTTATTTATTTCTTTTAGGTTTGGCCCAGGTTTAGGTTTGTTTAAATTTAAATTTATTTATCTCCCAGGTTTTATGATTTATTATTTATTTAGTGTTTAGCTATAGGTGGGCCCAGGGCCTGTGAGTCAGGGTAGGTTTAGGTTTGGGATGGAGGTTTGAGGGTTTAAGGTTTAGGGATTAGTTTGGTTTAGGATTTTAAGTGGTTTGGGATGGTTTAGGGTTTAGGTTTTTGTTTTAGGGTTTAGGTTTAGGGTTTAGGTTTTATGTTTTAGGTTTAGGGTTCATGTTTTAGTTTAGGTTTTCGTTTTTTTTTTTAACAAAGAACAAATTTTCAATATTTCTTCTTTCGATTTCCAACCAAGTAAAACAAAAGTTTTCTAAGACACAGATGACATAGAAAATGAGCATGCATAGAGCAAATCAAAAACCCTAGATAACTAGAATCATCTCTATTATAAAGACATAGTTCCATAAGTAAAGATATCGACGGCCGTTCTTCGCTTTCTCAATTCCCATGACACTGAAACAAGTAATCCACCATCATATCTCTCCTCTACCATACCATGGTTGTAACCGCCACCTCCCGCTACATAACCAAGCTACCACCTCCATATCCATCATCACATCCAGATCCCCCACCACCACTACAATAACCGCAGCCTCCGCCTTTGCCTCCACTGCAAGATCTAGACTAAGCTTGGTTTATGGTGATGTTGCTTCCATCAAGCTTCTACACATTCTTAGGGTTTAGGTTTAGGTTTAGGTTTATTAGGTTTCATGGTTTAGGTTTATTTATTTATTTATTTTTAGGTTCCATTTTTAGGTTTATTTTTTAGGTTTATGTTTTATTTAATTTTTTTATTTTATTTGGATGATTATTTGATTTTTATTTATGTTTTTTTATTTTATTTAGGATTCTTGCATTTTTTTGTTTAGTTTAGGTTATTATTTATTTTAGTTTTTATTTATATTAATTTAATTTAAACATGTTTAGACATGTTATTATTTTATTTTTATTTCTAATTTAGGTTTAGGTTTATTTTTTATTTTTATTTTGTTTAGTTTTAGGTTTAGTTTCCAAGGTTTAGGGTTTAGGGTTTATAGTTTAGGATTAGAGGGTTTAAGATCCAAGTGCTCTTAGGTTTAGGGGGTAGGAGTGTGGCCTTAGCCAGGAAAGTAAGGTTAACCAAAGCAGTAAAGTATCAGTGGGGTTTATAGTAGGTTTATGGTTAGGGTTGTGGCCTGGGTTTATAAGGTTTTGGTTTGGGTGAGTTTAGGTTTAGGAGAAATTTTAGAGTTTAGATTTTAAATGTTGTGGTTTAGGTTTTAGGGTTTAGTACAGTTTTATGTTTAAGTTGTTTTAGTTAGGGTTTTTGGAACAAAGAACAAATTCAAATTTAACATTTCTTCTTCCAATTTTACCAACTAAAACGCCAAAGTTTTCAAAACAAATGAGACATAAATAAAAATGAGCCTGAGCAAATCAAAACCCTAGATAAATAGAACAATCTCTACTATAAAGACATAGTTCCATAAGCAATGGATCGAATCAACCATTCTTTACTTTCTCCAGTTCCCATCAGAACCACCCCGACCTCTCGAGTAGTGAGATCCATAATCATATCCTCGATCTCTCTCATCCACCACCGCAGCTATATCCTCAGTCGCTCCTCCCGCTTTCATAACCACCACTACTCTGACCACCGCATCCATATCCACTAGGAACTTCAGATCCCCAACCACCACTGCGATAACCATCACCTCTGCCTCCACTACTATATCTAGACTGAGCTTGGTTAACGGTGATGTTCCTACCATCAACGTTCTGCCCATTCATAGGGTTTAGGGTTAGGTTTAGGTTTATTAGGCTTTTGGGTTTAGATTTTATTTTTTATTTATTTTTAGGTTAGTTTTTTTAGGTTTAAGCTTTTAATAATTTTTTTTTATTTTAGTTTAAGATTATTTTATTTTTATTTTACATTTAGTTTGTATTTTATTTACATTTTTTATTCATTTATTTTATTTTTTAAGTTTACAGCTTTATTTATTTTAGTTATTTTTATTAGTTTATTTTTATTTTAATTTTAGGTTAAATTTAGTTTTATTTAGGTTTTTATTTATTTTATTATCATTTTTTTAGTTTACATTTTTATTATTTTATTTGTTAATTTTAGAAAAGTTTAGGTTTATGTTATTAGGTTAAAATAGTAAAGGTCAGAAAGAGGGATTAGTATATATAGTGAAAGATAGAAGTAAAAGCTTAAGAGGTTTGGTAAGGATTATGGTCAGTAGTTGGATAGTTAGAGTAGTCAAGAGTGATAGGTTAAAAAAGGATTGAGAATAATTAAGATTTAGGTTAAGGTAAAAGCATGATTATAAGGTAGGAGTGGTAGAGGGTAATATTAGAGTTATAGTAGTTTAAAGACATAGTATTTAATAAGGAAGGAGTATTTAGTTCATTAGGAGGAGTTAATGCATTAGAGGAAGAGAGTTTAAAATATTTAAGAGTTTTAGGTTCACATTTGTGATTGGGTTTAGTTTTTTATTTTAGGTTTGGGGTTTAATGGTTCAAGTTTTATTTTATATTTAGGGTTTATGGTTTTAATAGAAAATTTAGATTCAATATTTCATCTTTTGATTTCATCAAACACCTCATGTTTTAAAAAGCGTTGACATAGAAAATGAGCGTAGAACAAATCAAAACCCTAGATAACTAGAATCATCTCTACAAAAGACAGTTCCATAATATGAGGATGTTCTCGAGTAGAACCACCCCGACTTTCAAGCGTAACCATCATATCTTTACCACCATGAATGTGTTCCACCACTTCCAAAGCCACCATAGCTCCAACCAAGCCTCCATATCCACAAGCACCTCAAGATTCCACCGCTTATGATAACTGGCCTGCTTACCGCTAATCTAGAGCCCTGGCACGATGATGTTCCTACAGAGAAGGTTCTGCCCATTATTAAGGTTTATGTTTAGGTTTAGTTTATTGTTAGGTTTAGGCTTTATTTTTATTTATTTTATGTTTATTTTTAGGTTTAGGTTTAGATTTAGTTTTTATTTTATTTTATTTTACATTTAGTTTTTATTTTATTTAGGTTTTTTATTCTTACATTTCTTTTATTTTTTAGGACTAGGGTTTAGTGGGTTTATTGTTTAGGCTTGGGTTTAGAGTTTTGGGTTTTAGTGTTTAGGGTTGATTTGGGTTAGGTATGGTTTAGATTTAGGGTTTATTTAGGATTTTTTGGTTTTAGGCTCAAAGAGATTGGGGTAGGGTTTTTTTAGGGTTTAAAATTTAGAGTATTTTGATGAAAATTAGGGTTAGTAATTTATTTTATTTAGCTCAGTATGGGATAGATTAGGGTTTCACTTGGGTTTTTACCTTAGTATTTGATTTCTGGTTAGATTTGATTTAAGATAATTTGATTAGAGTTTAAGGTTTGTGGCTTATAGGTTAAGGTTTGGGTAAGGTATTTATAAGGTTTGGGGCTTAGGAAAAGTTGAATTTATTTCCATAAGGAAAGATACAATTAAAAAAGAAGCTGAATTCTAGCCATGAGGTACAAACCCAAAGTGCTAAACCCCATCTAAATACATTAGAAAAAAAATAAATGGGAAAAACAACAACTATAAAGCAGAGAAATGACATAAATAAAACAAAAGAAAGTAGAAAGGAAAGAAGATCATGTTATATTTAAGAAAGAAAAGTAATCTCTACAAAGAAAAGAATAAAGAATGCCACCTCTAATCTTGGCATCAAGATCATGAATTAATTCTTGGGCTAGTAAAAAATTATCAGAAATAGATTTACCTTTAACAAAACTAGTTTGGTTGAGAGAGATAATTTTATTAAGTAAAGGACTAGGCCAGTTGGTTAGAATTTTGGAAATCAACTTTTTGAAATAGATGCAAAGACTAATAGGTCTAAAATCATTCCAATAGTTTGGATAATCGTTCTTAGGTATGAGAACAATAGAAGTACCAGAAACCTATCTAGGAAAAGGATTACCATTAAAAAAATAAACCACTGCCTCAATCAAATCATTTTTAATGATAAACTAACATTTAAAAAAATTTGAGTAGTGAAACCCTCAACAGAACAGTAATCTATATTCATGCTATTAAGGACTTTAAAAATTTTATCTTCAGTACCGATGGTAAGAAAATCATTATCATCATTAGTAATACAAGGAATCAAATGTAATTTAGAAATAGCTTCATAAGAGCAACTCTTATTAAGCATATTTCTAAAGTAATTAATAACCGATTCCATAATATCATTATTCTCCATAATCCAAACACCATTGTCCTCTTTAATTTGTTAAATATTATTTAAAGGTCTATTTTTAATAACTAAAGCATAGAAATACCTAATATTCCTATCACCATCCGCAATATGCTTACTAAGCTTTTTTGGTGCAATTAAGTCTCTTCCATATTTTGAAGTTAACAAGTTTTTCTTTTTCACCAAGTCATTAATCTTAGAAGGATCACATAAAAGAGACTTCAAGATTACAAACCAATTTTTCCAAATCTTAAAATATTAGCAAAAAGGTTTTTAAAATAATGCTTGTTCCACGAACCCAAATTTTGTATAAGTCTTTCATGTTTAAACCAAAATCTATTCATTCCCCATAATGGAATTATCAAGATGTAAAGGGGCTTTCCAATTATTAGCCACAACATCAAAAAAATCAATATATTGAATCCACATGTTCTAATATCTAAAAGGAGAGGATTTATGTAATTTATTAGAAGTATCTTTAATAGAAACTAGAAGAAGAGCATGATCAGACAAGGTTATGCTTAAATCATCAGTAAGTAATAGGCCATTGAGTAAACCTATGAGTATTAAAAGAATCGATCCAACCTTTGCCAAAGTATAGTGTTTTTCCAAGTATAACTAGAACCCTTAAAGCCAATTGCAATTAAATTACAATCAAATTACAATCAAGGATCATATTGGAAAAATTTTCCATAGAATGATTATTGGGAGAGAGACCACCACTTTGTTTAGAAGAGAATAAAATAGTGTTAAAATCACCACCCACAAACCAAGTTGTTCGACCTAGGTAGCAAAATTCCTCAAATTATCCCAAAGAAGATTTCTACCAGATCTATAACAAGATGCATAAACAAAAGAGCCTAAAATGCAATAGTTGCCATAAAAGCTTTGAGCATTGACAACTTGTTGAAATCATCAATAATAGAAACCTCAACGAAATTATCCGAAAACACCAAATCTTATTACTAACATTATAGAAAAGTTTATTGAAGCTGATCATTCTAGCAACTTGGTTAATTTTATTAGCATGAATAAGAGGGTCTAGAATAATAAGTTAATAAATATTACGAATGTGACAAAGATTTTTAATACGATTATGAATAGAGAGGGCACTGATCCGCTAACATTCCAAACAAGAAAATTAAACATAAGTAAAATAAAAATGGGTTAAGCAAAGGTTAATTAAGAGAGGAATGAGAGGCTACAGCAGATCTAGTGTTTTTGGAAAATTTGGGAAAGTAATTTTTAACACTTTTTTTTCTTTCTAGCATGAAAAGTCTGAAAATGATTTTCTTTTCCCCTGGAGTCATCATCCGAGTAAGATTTAGTAATATTGCTCATAAATTTAGGAGAATACTCCAAGTGTTTGGAGGGGAGTTCACCCTCTTCCAAATCCATATTAAGTTGAATAGTAGGATTAACATGAATATCAAGATTAGAAATGAGAGATGATGACGATTTAGAACCATTTAAAGCATAATTTGTTAAATCCGAATCAAAAATGTTTTTAGCATGGTCAGCATCATTTAAATCCTCATTAAAAGCTTCATTTTCATTGATCAAAGCTGGCATAGATGCAGGAATAGAATCAGAGGAAATAGAATCATTTTCTAATAATTTTAATAATTTATTATTCCCCACATTAGAAATATTCAAATTCAAAGAAGGAAAAAGAGGTGAATCATCCTTCCCATTTTGAAAACAATGTATTATCAATAGGAGCTAAAACTTGTTCAGGATTAACCCCATACCATGGAATCAACCTTAATAATAGCCTTCATACCGCTCTTAGGATCGAGGCTACGAACATAAGTAGGGATCACTGTGAATAACATTCTCTTTAGGAGGATTTCATTTTTTTTAAGTGGGGATGGAGAATATAACATTTTGAATTGTCATGACCAAGAATTTTACTGTGTTAACAAAAGATTAGAAGTTTCTCCAATTTAACCTTTTGTTAATACACATATTTTTCAGAGCTAATCAAAACTTCCTAAGGGTATTTTTTAGTTATGTCTAATTCCATGAGGATCTGAGCCACAGAAGGGTGAGATTGCTCAACGGTCACTTGGTTGAGTTGCAAAGGTTGACCAAATAAAGCACAAATAGTAAAAAGCACATGATGGGTAACAAAATGAATGTGCATTTTAGGAAGAGATAACCCTATAGGGATAATAGGAGATTTTTCTTTAATGTCAAAAAGGGGTGACCACTTCAACAAACATATTTGACAATTAAAGATGAAATAAGAAAGACGCAAAATAACATGTGAATAATTTAGATCATTAGAAAGTTGAATCAAGATATGTCGTGGGCCAATAAGACCAATCGAGAAAGCACCCATAAGTTTGAGATTATGGAAAAAAGAGCAGATCTTATCCAAATTTGGACAATGCTAAGTAAATTTATCGATAAGAGAAAATACAAATTATTTTGCCAACTTTTCAACATCCACATGAGCACACATTACCATCCAAACCTCTAAAAGATGTCAAAATGAGATTAATCAATCAAGGGAGAAGGCTTACCAAAGAGCACTTCCTTAAAAGAGTTAAGTGATCGGCAGCCAAGCCCCAAAGTCTCAGATGCCCTAGCCGAAGCATCCATAAAATGTGGTGAAGCTCAAGGAATAGAACTCACCACAGCCATGATCAATGATGAAGCATCACGCAAATGGCCAGATTCCATTCAAGCCTTTAAATTCTATTAAAACTAAGGCCAAAGCCATATAAATCCCCAATCAGAGATATGCCACCAAGAGGGATTCAAAAATCGCTAGAGAATGAGAGAAAGCTCGGGGAAGGGAGGGGGGATAGGGGTTTGGGTTTAAGGAATGTTTAGGGTTTTTTAGGGTTTAGGGTTTAGGGTTTAGGATTTTAGGGTTTAGGGTTTAGGGTTTAGGGTTTAAGGTTGTAAGTTTTTTGGTTTTAGTTTATAGGATTTAGGGTTTTTTTAAAAAAAATTAAGTAAACACTGTGTTTATTTATTTTATTTTATTTATTTTAGGTTTATTTATTTTACTTTAGTTTTTATTTTAGTTTATGTTTTACATTTAGGTTTATGTTCATTTTTTTTAGTTTAGTTTTATTTTATTCAAACTTTGGTTTTATTTTATTTTTTAGGTTTAGGTTTAGGTTTTATTTTATTTTTTTAGGTTTAGGTTTTATTTTTTATTTTATTTTATTTTTTTATTTTTTATTTTAGGTTTAGGTTTATTTTTATTTGTTTATTTTATTTAGGTTTAGGTTTTTTTAGTTTATTTTAGTTTAGGTTTAGGTTTATTTTTTTTATTTTTTTAGTTTTTTTAGTTTAGGGATTAGGTTTTATTTTTATTTATTTTTAAGTTTTATTTTGATTTATTATTTTGGTTAAGTTTTATTTAGTATTTATTATATTTTATTTTAGGTTTATTTTATTTCTATTTTAGGTTTAGTTTTTATTTTATTTAGGTTTTTTATTTTTTTAGTTTAGTTTAAGTTTTTATTTATTTTATTTTAGCTTAATTTATAATTTTATTTTATTTTCTTTTAGGTTAGGTTTAGGTTTAGTTTATATTTTATTTTATTTTATAATTTGATTTTATTATAGTTTAGGTTTTTATTAATTTTATTTTAGGTTTTATTTGCATTTAGGTTTCTTTTAGATTTTTTTGTGTTTAGGTTAGTTTGGGTTTTGGGATTTTGGGTTTAGGGTTTAGGTTTAGAGTTTATTTTAGTCAAGGGTTTAGGGTTTAGGGTTTAAGGTTTAGGGTTTTGGGTATTTAGGGTTTAGGGTTTAGGGTTTAGAGTTTAGGTTTTAGGTTTAGGGTTTAGGTTTTATTTGAGGGTTATCGGTTATTGTTTTTTTTTTTTTGATAAAGACCAAATTCATATTCAACAGTTCTTCTTTTTTATTTCATTAGCCAAGTAATACACCATGTTTTATAGGACACAAGTGATGACATAGAGAAAAAAATGAGCATGCATGAGCAAATCAAAACCCTAGATACTAAAGCCTATACTATAAAGACACAATTCCATAAGTGATAGATTGAATCAACCATCATATCATTTAGGCTCAGGAGGTGCTTTGGTCCTCGTTAAAGCTCCCTAGATTTAGGATCTAAGGTTGCTATGTCTCCTCGGGCTACATGCATAATTTCTCACCTCTTAGGTATTTCCACAACCTTGTGTTGTGAGATTATAAGTCCTAGCTTTCTAATAAAATTCCAATTCAAACATATAATTCTCCTCAATTTCAAACATATAAAGTCTAACCATAGGATAGGATGGAATGCTTACTAGCTTTCTTAATATCATGAGTATTCCCTATTCATCTCCCATTGGCTTTGATAATAAGTCTCTCCTTTTTGATCTATCCTGATTGATTTTCTAAACATAGACAAATTATTGATACTCCTATCTTTGAAATATTTGGAGACAATAATTGCTTACTTTAATCGAGAGTATTCCTAAGGAACTCACCTTCTTTAGGATGTAATTAACTACTTGCCACCATATGGAACTTTAGAATCCATCATAAATAAACCCCGCCTTATTCATCCATGTTTAGGGTTTAGGTTTAGGTTTATGTTTATCGGTTTTAGGGTTTAGTTTATTTTTTAATTTATTTAGTTACTTTAGGTTTAGGTTTAGGGTTTGGGGTTTAGCATTTATGGTTTATGGTTAGGTTTAGGGTTTAGGGTTCAGGGTTTTAGGGTTTTGAGTTTTGGTTTAGGGATTAGGGTTTAGGGTTGTACGTTTAGGGTTTAGGATTTATGGTTTCTTTTAAAAAAAATTAAGTAGACAAGTAGGTTTAGGTTTATTGAGTTATTTTAGTTTATTTTTTATTTATTTTAGTTTATTTTATTTTCTATTTTTATTTAGGTTTATTTTTTATTTTTATTTATTTTAATTTATTTATTCTAAGATTATTTATTTTAGTTTAGGTATTTTTTTAGTATATTTTTTAGCTTTAGGATTATTATTTTGTTGCACTTTATTTTAATTTTATTTCAGTTTAGGTTTTATTTTATTTTTTTCTTGTTTAGGTTCCTTTTTTTTGGTTTTAGGTTTAGGTTTATTTTAGGTTTTATTTTTAGTTTAGGTTTATGTTTATTTTAGTTTATTTTATTTTGTTTAGTTTAAATTTAAATTTAGCTAATTTTAGGATTAGGTTTAGATTTTATTTATTTTAGATTAGGTTTAGGTTAATTTAATTTTATTTATTTTAATTTTATTTTAGGTTTACCTTTTTTTTATTATTTTAGGATTTAAGTTTTATTTTTTCTTTATTTTTAAGTTTTATTTTAAAGTTTATTTTTATTTAATTTTTATTTTATTTTATTTTAGGTTTATTTTATTTTTTATTTTATGTTTAGTTTTATTTTATTTTATTTTTATTAGTTTATTTCATTATATTTTAGGTTTAGGTTTAGGTTATTTGTTATTTTATTTTAATTATGTTTAGGTTTTTTATTTATGTTATTTTATTATATTTAATTTAGTTTAGCTTTTAAGTTAGTTTAGGTTATAGTGGGTTATAGTTTTAAGGTAGGGTTTAGGATTATGAGGTTTATTATGGTTTAGGTAGTTTTCATGAGAGTTTAGTTTTTAGGATTAGTGTTCAGAGAGTTAAGGCATAGGTTTAGGGTTTAGGTTTATTTGGCTGGGGTTTAGGTTTATGGTTTAGGTTTAGTTTTAGGTTGATGGTTTTATGTTTAGAGTCTGCCTATTTAAGGTTTAGTTTAAGGGTCAGTTAGGGTTTGGGGTTTATATTATTTATAGTTTAGGGTAGGTTTTATGTATTTGTTTTAAATTCAAAACCATTAGGTTTCAGTTTATTTAGTTTATTTCTTTATTTGATTTATTTTATTTTTATTTAAGTTTATTTTTATTTAGTTTAGTTAATTTATTTTATTTTAGTTTATTTTATTTTGAGTTTTTTATATTGGTTTATTTTTTAGGTTTAGGTCTAATTTTTTATTTTTAGGTTTATGTTTAGGCTTTTATTTTATTTTTTTTATGTTTAGGTTTTATTTATTTTAGTTTAGATTATTTTCATTTATGTTTAGGTTTATTTTATTTTTATTTTAGGTTTGGGATTTTTTTAGTTTAAGGTTTATGTTTTATTTTTTTATTTATTTTAGGTTTTATTTTTTGGTGTATTGTTTACATTTAATTTTTTAATTATTTTTTATTTTATTTTATTTTAGGTTTATTTATTTTTATTTTTTTTAGTTTTAGGTTTTATTTATTATATTTTAGTTTAGTTTTATTTTTATTTTATTTTCTTTAGGTTTAGTTCAAGTTTATGTTTAGGTTTTAGTTTATGTTTTATTTTATTTATTTTATTTTATTTATTTTTAGGATTTATTTATTTATTTATTTATTTCTTTAGTTTAGCAAGGTTAAGTTTGTTTAGGTTTAGGGTTTTGGGTTTGGCCTGGGTTTAGGTAAGTTAGGATTTATTTTAGGGTTTAGGGTTTAAGGTTTAGGGTTTTAGGGTTTAGGGTTTAGTTTAGGGTGTTTAGGGTTTATGGTTTAAGGGTTTAAAGTTTAGAGTTAGTTTTTAGGGTTTAGGGTTAGGTTTTTATTATTTTTATTTTATTTATTTATTTTTTAAGTAAACTCATACTTTTAGATTTATTTCATTTATTTTTTATTTATTTTAGTTTATTTAATTTTCTATTTTTATTTAGGTTTATTTTTTATTTTTATTTAGTTTAATTTATTTATTTTAGGATTATTTATTTTAGTTTAGGTTTTATTTTAGTATATTTTTTTAGGATTATTATTTTATTTGCACTTTATTTTAATTTTATTCTATGTTTAGGTTTTATTTTATTTTAGGTTTAGTTTAGGTTCTTATTTTTTTTAGGTTTTTTTTTTAGTTTAGGTTTATTTTATTTTATTTTATTTAGTTTAGGTTTAACAGGTTTAGTAATTTTAGTAGGTAGTTTATTTATTTTAGATTAGGTTTAGTTAATTTATTTTAAGTTTAGTTTTTTTATTTTAGATTTAGGTTTTATTTTTATTTATTTTAAGTTTTATTTTAAGGTTTATTTTAGGTTTAGGTTTTATTTAGTTCTTATTTTATTTTATTTTAGGTTAATTTCTTTTATTTTATGTTTAGTTTTATTTTTTTTTTTATTAATTTAACTATATTTTAGTTTGATTTTAAGTTTAGGGTTTTATTTCATTTTTATTTTTATTTTAATCAAGATTAGGTTTTTATTTATGCCATTTAGTTATCTAGTAGGTTTAAGGCTCTTTGTGTTTTAGGGTTTGGTATGGTAGTTTTATAGTTTGTTTAGGGTTAGAGGGGTTTAGGTTTTCAGTTAGTTTATGATTTTTGAGTTTGGCTTGATTTTAGGTTTAGTGCTTTGTGGGTTAGTTTAGCAGTGGTAGTTTGTGGGCATAGGGTTATGGTGGCCTAGTTAGGTCAGGGTTGTGGGTTTAGGTTTAGGGTTAGTAGGGTTTATGGTTAGGTAGGGTATAGTTTAGGCTCAGTGGTAGTTTAGGGTTGTGGCCTGGCTGGAGGGTTTTTTAGGGTCTGGGCACAGTTATGTATCTTTTAAAGAAGTAAACCATCAGTTTAGGTTTATTTAGTTTATTTCGATTTTAAGTTATTTTTAAGTTTATTTTATATTTTATTTAGTTTTTTATTTATTTTATTTTAGTTTATTTTACTTTGAGTTTTTTATATTGCTTTATTTTTTAGGTTTTTATTTTTTTAGGTTTAGGTTTAGACTTTATTTTATTTTTATCCAAGTTTTGTTTATTTTAGTTTATTTTAGTTAGGTTTAGGTTTATTTTATTTTATTTTAGGTTTGGGTTTTTAATTTAAGGTTTAGGTTTTATTTTTATTTATTTAGGTTTTTTTTGGTTTATCATTCATTTTCAGGTTTTAATTATTTTATTTTATTTTATTTAGGTTTATTTATTACTTTTAGTTTAAGTTTAGTTTAGGTTTTATTTATTATATTTTTTTTAGTTTTATTTTTATTTCATCTTTAGGTTTAGTTTAAGTTTATGTTTTGGTTTTAGTTTATGTTTTTATTTTATTTTATTTTAGTTTAGGATTTTTTTATTTATTTTATTTTTAGGTTTTCTTTAGTTTAGGCTTAAGGTTTTAAGTTTTTAAGGTTTAGGGTTTAGGGTTTAAGGTTATAGGATTTAGGTAGGGTCAGGGTTTAGGGTAAGGTTTAGGGTTTAGGGTCAGGTTTTGGGTTTATGGTTTAGGGTTTTAGGGTTTAGTTTGAGTTCTATTTTAGGGTTTTATTTTTTTCTTATTTTTTATTTTATTTTATTTTAATTAAGTAAACCCAGACTTTAGATTTAGTTTATTTTATTTATTTTATTTTACATATTTTTTTATTTAAGTTTATTTTATTTTATTTAATTTATTTATTTATTTTATTTTATTTATTATATATTTATATTTTTGGTTTAGGTTTAGGTTTATTTTTAGTAAGTTTTATTTTATTTTATTTTTTTTAAGTTTTATTTTATTTTAGGTTTAGGTTTTATTTTATTTCTTTTGAATTAAGTATTAGATTTTTATTTTGGTTTATTTTCAAGTTTTCTTTGGTTTTGGTTTATTTTATTTGGTTTAGGTTTAGGTTTTATTTATTTTAGTTTAGTTTATTTTAAGTTCATTTTAGGTTTATTTTATTTTAATTAGGTTTAGGGTTTAGGTTTCATTTTTTATTTACTTTCAAGTTTTAGTTTTTGGTTTATGTTTTAGGTTTAGGTTTTTTTAGTTTTTATTTTATTTTATTTTAGGTTTATTTTTTTTTAGGTTTAGTTTTTAATTTTATTTATGTTTATTTACTTTATTTATTTATTTTATTTATTTATTTTTATTTTATTTATTTTTATTTTTTATTTTTTTATTTTCTTTTTTAGGTTTAGGTTTAGGTTTAGTTTAGGTTAACATTTTAGTTTATGTTTTATTTTTTATTTTAATTTATTACATAGGTTTAGGTTTTATTTTATTTTATTTAATTTAATTTAGGTTTAGGTTTTTTTAGGGTTTAGAGTTTAAGTTTGGGGTTTAAGGTTTGGGGTTTAAAGGTTTAGGGTTTGGGGTTTAGGTTTAGGGTTTTGGCTCTAGGTTTATGTTTTTAGGCTTTAGGGTTTAGGGTTTTAAGATTTAGTGTTTAGGGTTTAGAGTTTTTAGGGAATAGGTTTTAGGTTTAGGGTTCAAGTTTTAGTTTAGGGTTTAAGGTTTTTTGTTTGTTTTAACATAGAACAAAGTTAGATTCAACATTTCTTCTTTTCGGTTTCATCAACCAAGCAACACACCAAGTTATCTAAGACACAAGTGATGACATAGATGACAAATGAGCATGCATAGAGCAAATCAAAAACCCTTGATAACTAGAACTGTCTCTACTATAAAGATAGTTCCATAAGCAGCAGATTGGATCAACTATTCTTCAGTTTCTCCAGTTTTCATCAGAACCACACCGGCTATCAAGTAACAGGATCCACCATCATATCCCCTATCTCTCCCTCCGCCACCACCATGGTTGTAACCTCCATCACTCCTCCTGCCTTCATAACCACCACTACTAAGACCACCACCTCTAGATCCCCCACCACCACTACGATAATCGCCACTTTTTCCTTCACTTCCACCTCCAGATTTAGACAGAGCCTGGTTCACGTTGATGTTCATGCCATCAAGGTTCTACCCATTCTTAGGGTTTAGGTTTATTAGTTTTTAGGATTTAGGTTTATTTTTAAATTTATTTAATTACTTTAGGTTTAAGTTTAGTGTCTGGGGTTTATGGTTTAGGGTTTAGGTTTAGGGTTTAGGGTTTAGGATTTACAATTTTAAGGTTTCTGCTTCTAAGGTTTAACGTTTAGGGTTAGTGTTTATGGTTTAGGATTTAGGGTTTAGGGTTTAGGGCTGTAGGTTTATAGTTTAGGGTTTAAGGTTTAGGGTTTAGGTTTTTTTTTTTTAAATTAAGTAAACCAATAGGTTTAGGTTTATTTAGAATATTTAGTTTTATTATTTATGTTAGTTTACTTTATTTTTTATTTTTATTTATTTTATTTTTTAATTTTATTTATTTTAGTTTATTTATCTTAATTCCAGTTTTTTATTTTAGTTTATTTTTTAGGTTGAGGTTTAGGTTTTTTTTTTAGTTGAGCTTTATTTTTATTTTATTTTTTAGGTTTCGATTTTATTTTTATTTTTATTTTTATATTTGGGTTTAGGTTTTTATTTTATGTTTTTAGGTTTAGGTTTTAGGTTTTTATTTTAGGTTTATTTTTAGGTTTTATTACTTAGTTTAGGCTTAAGTTTTTTTTAGTTTATTTCATTTTATTTAGTTTAGGAATAGGTCTAGCTTTAGTTTTTTTTAAGTTTAGGTTTAGGTTTTATTTAATTTTGTTTAGGGTTTATTTTATTTTGTTTATTTTATTTTATTTTAGGTTCAGTTTTTTTTAAGTTTAGGGTTTTGGTTTTATTTTTTATTTATATTTAGGTTTACTTTTTTATATTTAAGTTTTCATTTAATTTATATTTTATTTTTATTTTAGGTTTGTTTTATTTTTATTTTTGTTTAGTTTTTTATTTTATTTTATTTTTTTATTCTTAGGTTTATTCCATTTTTGAGTTTAGTTTAAGCTTTTAATTATTTTATTTTAGTTTTTTTTTTTTTTTTTTATTCTATTTTTAGGTTTAGGTTTAGGTTTTAGTTTTATTTTATTTTATGATTTTATTTACATTTTTGGTATTTTTGTTTTTTTATTTTTAAGTTTTATTTAGTTTATTTTTTATTTATTTTAGTTTATTTTATTTTTTATTTTTTTTTATGTTCATTTTTTATTTTAATTTAATTTAGTTTGTTTATTTTTGGTTTATTTATTTTAGTTTATTTTTTTGGTTTAGGTTTATGTTTATTTTTTTTATTTTACTTTTATTTTATTTTATTTTTAGGTCTAGATTTTAATTTTATAGGTTTAGTTTAAATATTAATTTTATTTTTTAGGTTTAGGTTTTAGGTTTTATTTTAGGTATTTTTTAGGTTTATTTTATTTAGCTTTAGGTTTATTTTAGTTTATTTTAATTTAGTTTTAGAGTAGTTTATTTATTTTTAGGTTTAGGTTTATTTATAGTTTAGTTTATTTAGTTTAGGTTTAATTTATATATTTTAAGTTTGTCTTAACTATTAGGTTTATTTTAGGTTAGGTTTTATTTTATTATTTATTTTAATTTATTATTTATTATATTTATTTTAATTTTAGTTTAGGTTTTATTTAATTTAGTATATTTAGTTTTAATTTTATTTTATTTTATTCTTAGGTTACAATTTTGGTTTAGGTTTAGGTTTCGATTTAGGTTTAGATTTTAGCTTAGTTTTCTTATTTCATTTTACTTTTTAATTTTATTTAGGTTTAAGTTTATTTATTTAATTTAATTTTAGGTTTTTTTTTATTTTATGGTTTTGGGTTAGGGTTTAGGTTTATAGATTTATGGTATAGAGTTTAGGGTTTATGTTTTAGTTTTAGGTTTAGACTTAGGGTTTTTTATTTTTTAAATTAAGTCAATAGTAGGTTTAGGTTTATTTAATATATTTACTTTAATTTTTATTTATTTTAGTTTATTTAATTTTTAATTTTTTTGGTTTATTTTTTTTATTTAGTTTTGTTTATTTATTTTAGGTTTATTTATTTTAGTTTATTTTTTAGGTTTTTGTTATGGTTTAGGTTTATTTTTTAATTTTGTTTTATTTTTATTTTATTTTTTAGGTATAGGTTTTATTTTTTATATTTTTTTTGTTTAGGTTTATGTTTTTATTTTATTTTTTAGGTTTAAGTTATACATTTTTATTTTAGGTTTATTTTTATGTTTTGATTTTTAGTTTAGGTTTAGGTTTGATTTTTAGTTTATTTTATTTTATTTAGTTTAGGTTTAGGTTAGATGCCCTTATCTTTTTTACTTTAGTTATGGATGTTCTTACTAGGCATTTACAAGAAGATGTACCTTGGTGTATGCTTTTTGCTGATGACATTCTTCTTGTTGATAAGACTAGAGAGAGAGTCCAACAGAAACTTGAATTATAGAGGTCAACTCTAGAGTCTAAAGGTTTTTGTTAAAGTAGATCTAAAATTGAATATATGGAGTGCAATTTTAGTTGTAAAAGTTCTAGTGGTAGTGTTGTGACATTAGGTGAACAAGTCATTAATAAGAGTGCGTTTTATATTTAGGCTCTATTGTTCAAAATGATGGTGAAATTAATGGAGAAAGTAGAATTTTGAAGTGGGGAATGCATCGGCCTATTATGTGATAGAAAAATTCCACTTAAACTTAAGGGAAAAATTTATAACATGGTGGTAAGACCTGATGACTTAATGTTGGCCAATAAAGAGAAGCATAAGACTAAGTTAAGTGTTCTGAGATGAGGATGCTTAGGTGCATGAGTGGCTTTACTCAGAGAGATAGAATGCAAAATGAGTGTATTCAGGGAAAGTTGGAGTAGCTCTGGTAGATAAGATTGGAGAGTCACCTTAGATGGTTTGGCCACATAAAGCGTCAGTCCTATGACCCATTAGACAAGGATGCATTAGATTTGCCTTATGTTAAGAAAGGTAGAGTTAGACCTAAAAAGTCTTGGTTAAGATGTGTAAAAAATGATCTTAGCATACTTAATTTAAATGATAATTTGACACATAATAGGACACAATGGAGACGAACGATTCATGTAGCTGACCCCACCTAGTGGGATTAAGGCTTGTTGTTATTATTGTTGTTGTTCTTATAGTTTAGGTTTAGGTTTAGGTTTAGTTTATTTTAGGATTTGGTTTAGGTTTTACTTATTTTAGCTTAGGTTTAGGTTTTAATTTTTTTTAATTTAGAGGTTCAATTTTATATTTTAATAATTTTATGTTTTATTTTTTGGTTTATTTTTTATGTTTAGGCTTTTATTTAGTTTTTATTTTATTTTATTTTAAGTTTATTTTATTTTTATTGTAGGTTTAGTTTTAATTTTATTTAGGTTTTTCATTTTTTAGTTTAGTTTAGGTTTTTATTTATTTTATTTTAATTTTTGTTTTAATTTTTCTATTTTTTATATATGTTTAGGTTTACATTTTATTTAGTTTAGGTTTAGGCTTTTAGTTTTTCATTATTTAGGGTTTAGGGTTGAGGGTTTAGGGTTTATGATTTAGGGTTTGGGGTTTAGGGTTTATGATTTAGGATTTAGGATTTATGGTTTAGGGTTTAGGGTTTGTGGGGTTTAGGTTTATTTTTTTTGGGTTTTAGGTTTAGGGTTTAGGTTTAGGTTTAGGGTTTAGGTTTGGGGTTTTTAGTGTTTAGGGCTAGGTTTAGGTTTTAGTTTAGGTTGTTCTAGTTTAGGGTTTAAGGTTTTTGGTTATTCTTTTTAACCGAGATGAAATTTAGATTGAACATTTCTACTTTTTGATTTCATCAACAAAGTAACACACCAAGTTTTCTAAGACACAAGTGATGACATAGATCAAAAATAAGAATGCATGCCGCTAGCACTTCCAAATCTCCCACCACTGCTCTTCCGGCCTCCATAACCAGCACTTCTTTGACCAACATCTCCAAATCCCCATGTCCATGATAATTAGCCTCGCCTTCACCTCCATTAGATCTAGACTGATTTTGACGCTCCTATCACAAGGTTTCGCCCAATCTTAGGGTTTAGGTTTATGTTTAAGTTTATTAGGTTTTAGGGAAAAGATTTATTTTTTAATTTATTTAGTTAATTTAGGCTTAGGGCTAAGTTTTGGGGTTTAAGGTTTAGGGTTTAGGGTTTAGGGTTTAGGGTTTAGGGTTTACGGTTTAGAGTGTTTAGAGGGTTAGTTTTAGGATTTATGGTTTTTTAGGGTCACGAGGGTTTAGGTTTAGGGTTTATGGTTGTCTGTTTGTTTAGGGTTTAGGTGGGTTTATGGCTTAGGGGTTTTTTAAAGAAAAAGTTATGCAAAAGTTTTTTTATTTATTTATATTTTTTGTTTATTTTATTTTATTTAGATTAGTTTATTTATTTTAGTTTATTTTTAGGTTAGGTTTAGGTAGTTTAACTTTAGTCAAGTTTATTTTATTTATTTTTAGGTTTACGTTTATTTTTATAGTTTAGGGTTTTATTTTATTATTTAGTTGGTTTTAGGTTTTATTTTATATTTTAGGTTTTATTCTAGTTTGTTTTAGGTTTATTTTTAGTTTATCTTATTTTATATAGTTTAGGATTTAGGTTTAGTTTATTTTAGTTTTAGGCTTAGGTTTTATTTATTTTAATTTAGGTTTAAGTTTATTTTATTTTATTTTTTAATTTAGGTTTAGGTTTTTTTTTGTTTATGGTTTATGTTTTGTTTATTTATTTATTTTTAGGTTTTATTTTTTAGGTTTAGGTTTTTATTTAGTTTTTATTTTATTATATTTTAGGATTATTTTATTTTTATTTTAGGTTTAGTTTTAATTTTATTTAGGTTTTATTTAGGTTTATTTTATTTTTTTAGTCTTATTTAGGTTATTATTAATTTTATTTTAGTTTATTTTTTATTTTTTATTTTTTATATTATTTTATTTTTAGGTTTCGGTTTGAGGTTTTAGTTTAGGTTATTATTTTATTTTATTTTTTTATTTTATTTAGGCATAGGTTTTTTTATTTATTTTTATTTAGGTTTTATTTTTTTTTAGGTTTAGGTTTAGAGTTGAGGGTTTGTGGTTTAGGGTTAGTTTTAGGGTTTAGGGTTTATGGTTAGGGTTTTATTTAAATGAAGTAAATTGGTATGGTTAGGGTTTTATTTAAATTAAGTAAATTGGTATGTTTAGGTTTATTTAGTTTATTTTTTATTTATCTTAGTTTAATTTAGTTTATTTTATTTTTGTTTCTGTATATTTTTATTTTAACTATTATTTAGGTTTTTATTTAGTTTTTATTTTATTTTTATTTAGGTTTATTTTATTTTTATTTTAGGTTTAATTTTTATTTTATTTAGGTTTTATTTTTATGTTTAGTTTAGGTTTTATTTATTTTATTTTATTTCAGTTTTATTTTTATTTTATTTTCTTTTTAGGTTTTTTAGTTAATGTTTTCATTTCATTTTATTTTTAATTTTATTTTGGTTTAGGTTTTTATTTATATTATTTTTATGTTTTATTTAGTTTATGTTGAGTTGAGCTTGGGGTTTAGGGTTTAGCTTTAGTTTTGGTTTTGTTTTTTTTTTGGGAAACCCCATATAGGGGAAATTTTATTGCCACAAAAAGAGGGTTACAAGGTCCTTATCAGGGGATAAACTCCAAAATTACTACTCAAAGAGCTACAATCAGCCTAGAGAGTAAATCCCCTATCTAAGTACAACCAAAAGCAAAATAAAAGAGAAAAGGAAAGCAAAAGATACAAAATGATTAACAAAGATAAGCCAATGGATAGATCTGGGCCAAAGCTCTTCAGGATGAGAGAATGCATGGCACTAGGGAGCAAACCTGCAAGAGAAAAAGAGAAATGCATCTGCAAAATGTAGAAAGACAAAAATTAGAACAATTAAAGCAATACAGACAAAGTGAAAAATTAAAGTAGCATAAAATGAGAAAAATTATAGAGAAGTGTGTGGGAGAAGGCTTAGGCTCAGTCACACTAAATTGGGACAGATGCAAATATGAGCATCCAAACTTCAGCAGAAGGGTTACATCACAAGAGCTACTACCAAATCAAAAAGGAGTGAAATCATCACAGCCATCATAGCCTACAAACCTATGGGAAGATAGCAGCCATTTGTTGAAAGTCTTATGAGCCTTAGTACCTAAAAACCTAAACAAAGCCATATACACTAAAGAAAAGGAAACAACAAAGAGCAGAATGAGAGAGGGGATCCCATGTAGGATAAATATCATCAATATAGTCACCATAGGATGAGAATCCCTGCACATATGAAAATGAACCATCTTTGCCAGATCCACCTTTTTAATACTAAAGCTAAGAGTATAATTAGGCTAGCATGAAAACCCACCTCAAGAAAATAGCAGAAAAGGCCAAGCAGAGGATATAAACAATATACAACCAATTGAAAAGCCTACTGAAATCCTGCTAAGCAAATCAATTAGCATGTAGATAACACCATCCCAAACATATGGGACATATATGAAACTTACAAGCCAGGAGTACAGCTCAGGAATATTGCCCAGAAAAGGTACCCATTCAAAATAAGCAATGCAGATGTTAACAACCCCCTTGTTAATAATCATTGCAGAAGTTAACAAATAGCAAATGTAAAGCGAGATAGCATAACCCAAACCCAAAATACAACAGGAAATGCAGAAGTCTAACAGAACCAAGATGGGAATGCAACAATAGATTAGGTGGACCAGTGTGATAAAGCACCACCGTAAACAACACCACCAAATAAAGACAATTAGAGACAACTGAGTAGCTTGTTGGGTATAAAACCTAACAATCCGCCACAACAACCATGACAGAATAATGCAATGCTAAAACCATTCATTCGTAGAGACAAGCATAAGTTAATAACCAATCAATAGCATAATCACAAAGTGATCCGAGTCTAATTGAACCAAGATGGAAAAATAGCAGATTAAATAGACCACAACATTAGGTGATAAGGCAGCATCAAAATAAAAAATATCAAAACAACCAAGTAGGGACATAAGACCCAAAAAATCCAACAAAGAAACAAATACATTCACCATAAAATAATCCAAGTAAAAATAGTGGTACATCATAGACACGAAAGGGGTTTAAAGGAGAGCCATCATTGAAATCCTTCAAGACAAAGAAAAGCAGGCTAGTAGCTAAGCCAACATTATCAAAAGCATGAAAGAAAACAAAAAGTAATTCCAATCACAAAGAGAATAACAAGGGCATTGCGCTTCCATACAAGTTGGGAGGTGACGTTAGCAAGAACAATTAGAAATAACCCGTAAGCTCTGGACATAAGACCCAAAATCCACAACCAACAATTAAAGCAAAAATAATTGCACCCACCATAAGATAATCCAAGAAAAATACAACAACATATACATGAAAGGGATTCAAAGGAGAGCCATCATTGAAATACTTCAAGACAAAGAAAAGTAGACCGAGCTAAGCCAACATCATCGTAAAATAGTGGAAAGAAATCAAGAAGTAATTCCAACCAAAGAAACAAGTAATAATAATATTGCGCTTTCTCACAGGTGGAGGTGAGGTTAGAGAGCATAGAGGGCCACAACCCTATTAAAGAGAGAAAAGATAGATAAATTAGGGTCTACATGAAGCTATACAAAATTATAGCAATTAAACAATGAGACAACAAAGTCATGAGCCCCAGCACAGATTTCCAGAGAAAGGAAAAGAGACAAAACATAGCCTTAATCATAAAATGGAAAATATATACAGAAAGACCCATAAACAAAATATTGATGGCTAGAAGTTTGTCCTTGTTGATCATAAAGTAAAGTAGAAAGTAAAACATCTCCCTCCAGCAGATCCGGCTGATAAGGGAAAATATCTCCATCCAGCAGGTTAAAAAAAATAAGAAACACCTTACCATTAATAGTGGAAATAGTAGAAGTAGTAAGACCCCAAATAAGATTAGGGTAATTAATCCAATAGCATATGCCACAGAGATCACAAAATAACCAGAAAGGGGTATCAGGAAGATGCATCAGCAAAGCCCAGAGAAACAACAACACTAAACAGAAGTTGGTCATGCAGTTAAACAGATGATATAACAGGCCAAAATAATAGGATGAATTAATTTCTGAGGTAAGGGAGTCCAATATTGTCCAAATTAACCAAACCATGCAAATGTTTAGGTAGTGTAAGTTGATCAAAGAATTTTATGCCATCTAATCTAGCACCCTGATTAGCAAGGTAATCAGCACATGCATTACATTACGCCATACATGAGTGATTTTAAAATAGAGTTGAGAAAGGAGAGCTCTAGTCTGCTTTAGAAGGTAGTACAATTCTGTATTGCCCACTTTGGTGGAAGTCAAAAGATCAATCAGCAATAGGGCATGCACCTCAATCCAAATATTGAGCCAACCTTTTTGAAGGCAAATCTCAATAGCTTTATAAACTGCCATGAGCTCAGCAAAAAGAACATAACAAGTATTTAGGGGGTAAGCAAAAGTACATAAGACTTTACCATTAAGGTTTTAAAAAATGCCACCATAGCCAAGCATTTTGAGAACAAAGTTGTTGATTTTAATATTAGCATGAGGTTTTATCCAATAAACAATCTTGTCATCTTTACAGTTGGGTGATCCGCAAGTTAAAACCCAGTTTATTGGCCATAAATTTGTAGCCTTTGAATTGATTGTAGTTAATTAAATTGGCATTAAATAAGGCATGGATTTTATTTTTAATTCTAGCAATTATTCTTATATGGCTCATAGGAATCCCATGATGTTTTGCATCATTTCTATCCATCCATATGTACCAAATAAGAGTGATAGCAGTTATCACTTTAATGTGGCCTTTAATAGTGTTTTCAAAATAAACTTCAAGAAGTTGGTATAGAGTTAAGGAGCCATTGAATTTGATAATATTAAAAAGTTCATCATACCAAATCCAAAGTTTGGAAGCAATGTCTCCATTAACTAATACATGATTCACATTCTCAATGTGAAGGCAGCAGTAGCAATTTGAAGGTAAGTAAAAAACCTTTACCCCACATCAAGGAGTCAACAGGGATGAAGTTTTTCAAAATACACCAAGTTAGAACAGAATAAGAAATAGGAATAGTGTTATTCCAAAGTTTAAAAAACATATTGGAGAAATCATGAGCTTCTTTGATATGAATCCAGACATTTTTAAGGTTGAACTCACAATTTTGGGTAAGCTTAAAAAGGATCTGATCATGCTTGCTAGGAATGATAGGAATAATAGTAAGATTATCTAAAAGAGAGAAAGGAATATAGTTAGTAAGCTTACTATTGATCCACTTATTATTTTGCCAGAAAGAGTTCACTTTAATAGCTGTAGTGGAGTGGGTAGAAAGTAATTCATCAATGGACCCACCTCTAGTCCAGTTATCTTGCCAAAAGAAAGAGGTTCTAGAGTTAATCCTCCATGAGATTAATGATTCTACCTCCCATTTGATGGAACAAAGTCTTTTACATATGGGAGAGTATCCCACTTTATAAGGGAAAATGAGAGGGTGCTTACCCTGATAGTATTTGGCAGTCATGAAATTAGCCCAAAGACTATTGTTGCCCTAAAATTCCACCAAAGTTTATAGAAAGCATAGCTAATTGGCTTACAACCAAGCCCAACATCAACAAGAGTGCCACAGCTTTTATACCAAGAGGTCCAATGCATTCTTTTAGTATAAATGTTAGAACCCCAAAGAAGAAAGGAGGATCAATTCTATTAATGGTAGAATTGGTCAACAATGGTTTGAATGAGATATAAAGGCATGGAGTTAAGGGTACTTAATCAAAGTGAGCCTACCACCAAATGAGAGTAAATGAAATTCCCAAACAAAAATTTTATTAGAGATTTTTTGGATTAACTCATCAAAGAGATCTAATCTTTTCTGACCTTTAAAAAGTGGAGCACCAAGATATTTAATAGGAAGTTGTTGCTGAAAATTAGTAATTCTCAAGATTTGGTTGATCCTATTACTAGAGATTTTAGAGGAAGGAATGAAACAACTTTTACCTTCGTTAAGAAAGAGACCACTTTCGTTACCAAATTTATTTAAAAGATTCTTAATGTGATGAATAGATGCATTGCAAAAGATTATAAAGTCATCGCAAAGCTAAGAGATGAAGACCACCTTGAGTTCTAAAAAGCATGCTAGGATTATTGTTGAAAAGATCATTAAGACTCCTCGAAAGATATTCAATAGCAATAATAAAATGAGAGGGAGATAAGCGATCTCCTTGTCTCAATCCATGCGTAAAAGGGAAAAAACCTAGGGACTCACCATTCATGATAACGGAGAACCAATCATTGGTAATATAATTTTTAATGAGATGGATAAAAGAGTCAAAAAAATCAAACAAATGTAGAATTTGGAAGAGAAAATTCCAAGAGAGGTTGTCAAAAGCTTTAGAGATGTCCAATTTGAAAAGGATGTTACCACCTCTGGTAGAAGCATCAAGGTCATGAATTAGCTCTTAGGCTTGAAGAATGTTGTCAGATATAGCTCTACCTTTAATGAAACCTGTTTGGTTGGGGAAAATAATTTTAGGTAGCAACGGACTAATTCTATTGGTAATTAATTTAGCAATGAGTTTATGAAAGAAGGTGCAAAGGATGATAGGTCTGAAATCGCCCCATGATTCAAGATTATTAATTTTGGGAATGAGAACAATGAATGTGCTAGAAAAATATCTAGGTTTAGGATTACCATCAAAGAAATCAATGATAGCATCGATAATGTCAAGCTTAATAATAGGCCAACAATGCTAAAAAATTGAGCGTAGCCAAAGAATCGGTGTTCATGCTATTAAGAATACTACCAATCTCTTCTATAGGATGCATTAAGCAAGTGGTTGTCATCAATAGTAATTATTGAGGGAATCAGGAGAGAGTTGGAGAAAGCTTCTAAAGAAGGGTTGTTGTTTAATAAGTTTTTAAAATGATGTATGACAGAATCTTCAATATCATTATTTTCTGTGATCCAGCTGCCGTTATAATTTTTAATTTTTTTAATAAAGTTTAAGGCTTTCTTTTTTTTTTAAAAGAGCATGGAAGTACCTGGTATTTCTGTCACCATCGAATATGTTTGCTAGCGCCTTTTGCCACGAGGTTTCCTCCATATGATAGTTAATCAAGTTATCTTTAGCTTCATTCAACTCCTCAAGTTTAGTAGAATCAAATAAAATGGCATCTTCAAGAGAACAAACTAATTGTTCCATATTTTGATATTGGCAAAAAAGATTTTAAAATGATGCTTGTTCCACCAATTTAGGTTTTATTTAAGCCTTTTAAGCTTAAGAGGCAAATCATGACCTTAATCAATTATGGATGAAGAGGAGCCATCCTTAATGGATACAACATTGATGAAATCATGTGTTGCCACATATTTTGAAATATGAAAGAGGTTGGGGAGGGTAATCTATTAGAGGGATTTTGGATCAAAATCAAAAGTGGAGAATGATCAGATAAAGTTCTACTCAAATGTTCAACAGAAGTAAGGAGCCATTGATTGGTCCAAAGAGAATAAAAAAGAGTCCTATCAAGCCGTTGCCAGAGTCTGTAGTTATGCCATGTATAATCCAAACCCGAATAGCCAATATCAATCATATTGCAATCAAGAATAATATTAGAAAGGTATTCCATGGAATGAATGTTAGGAGAGCAACCTCCCCTTCTTTTCGAGGAAGAGAGAATAGTGTTAAATCACCAACCAGGTTGGTTGACCGAGAGGCAAAGGTTCTTAAGTTATCCCAAAAGATGTTCCTACTAGATCTTTTGCAAGAAGCATAAATAAAGGAACCTAGAATAGAAAATTCACCCAATGAGATGTGGACATTAACCAATTGTTGAAGATCATCAAGGATAGATATGTTGACTAAATTATTCCAAAAATGCCAAATTTTATTGCTAATATTATAAAAGATGGTTTGAAAGCCAAGCGTTCTAGCAACATGGTTGATCTTAGAAGAGTGTATGAATGGTTCAATAACAACAAGTAAGGCTATGTTATAAATATGACAAAGGCTTCTTAATTATGACAATGAGAGTCCCAATACTAACATTCCAAATTAGTAAGTTGATCATAATAAAATAAGAAAAGAAAGGAAAAGAGATAACTAAAGAAATAATAAAGCAAGAAGAAAAGGAAACTAGAAATAGTTATTTATGGGAAGTTAGAGAAGATCTAATAGTTTTAGTGGAGCTATTAGTGAACATTCTAGCTTTAAGTGATTTTTTTTAAAAAGTAGTTTGAAAAGGTTTATCATTGTCCAAAGAATCACCATCCGAGAGACTGAGATATGTAATAGGACTTGTATTAGTCAAATCATTTCTAATGGTTTCCCCTTCTTCAATGTCGAATTAAGTCGAAAGTGGGTTAGAAGTGTATCATCTAAAGAGTAGAAGTAGAGGTTGTGAAGCCATTAATAGCATAGATTTCATGCTCAGTTTTAGAATTAGTTTTCAGATTTTGTTCCATCATTAAAGGATCAACAATTTTCAAATTTTGTTCCTTCATCAAAGGATTAACTCTAGAATTTTTTTTCAGATTTTGATCCAACCTAAAATTTCTATTCAAATCACCACTATGGTTCATATGAGTCTACTCGGGTTCACTATCCAAAAGGGGTAGGTTAGACTGAGTCAAGGCATTATCTTGAGGAGCCAAATTATTACAATTAGAAGAAATGATGATTAAGCTATCATTAGCCTCCTCAAAAACCTCATAAATATATTTTTAACATGCTCGATTGCTCTCAATAGCAAAGTGGATAGAAAGGAGGGGTAGTGGTAGGATTCCCATTTTGAGTGACTTTAGGCACATAAGAAAATTTACTGATTTTTTCATTTAATAGAGTAGGATTAAGATCCGGCAATTTGTTCTTTTTTAGTTGAGGATGCAACACAAAATATTCAGAATGATCATGGCCATGAATCTTACAATGTGTGAAAAAAATAGGAAAATTCTCAAATTTAAATTTTTGATTATAATGGAACTTCTTAGAGCCAATCCAAACTTCTTTAGGATGCTTTTTAGTGATATCAATTTCAACCAAAATACAGCAAATGTAAGGTCGATGTCATAGCGGTCTGATCAATTTGAAGAGCCAAAGAGAGCCCCAACAAAGAAAGAGAACTTGATGTAACATAATGTATTCTCATATTAGGAAGAGCTAGACATATAGGAACAATTGGGGATTCAACTTTTATATTGAAAAGAGGAGACCATTTTAGAAGTCACATTTGAAAATTAAATACAAAGTAAGAGCGACATGCAAAAACTCTTGAATAATCTAAGTCATTAGAGAGCTGAATTAAAATATGCCTTCGATCAATCAATCTGATAGTGAAAATACCTGAAAGTTTAAGGCTATGAAAAAATGATCGGATATTATCGAGAGTTGGCCAACATAAGGAAAATTTACCAACTAAAGAGAATTCAAAAGGCTTTGCCAACTTTTCCACGTCTAGATTCGAGCACATAATAGCAGGAATCCCATGAAAGGAGGTCAAGATCAAATTAACTGAAGCATTAGGTGAAAGGTTATTACCAGATAATGCATCCTTAAAGGACTTAACTGCAGGCAGAGTAGAGGATGATTTTGGATACACATGAATCGATGCCTTAGCACGCCTCAAGATGGATAGCTTACCGAAAAGTGGCTCCTCCACCATTGAAAGAGTAAAGGAAAATCACATTAGAGGCCAAGATAAAAAATTGAAAAATTGATCATGAATGATTAGAAATAAGCCCAAGGAAAATGAAAGCAGGAAGGAAAATGAAATCAGAGAAGAGAGAGTTTTGGGTTTTGGTTTAGGTTTGTGGGTTTAAGGTTTAGGTATATGCTTGGGTTTAGGTTTAGGTTTAGGTTTTAGGTTTAGGGTTTTTTAGGGTTTAGGTTTAGTTTTAGTGTTGGGGTTTAGGGTTTTATGATTTAAGGTTTACAGTTTAGGGTTTAGGGTTTAGCTTTTAGCTTTATGGTTAAGAATTTAGTTTAGGGTTTAGGGTTTTTAATTTTTTTTAACATAGAATAAATTCAGATTCAACATTTCTTCTTTTGGATTTCATCAACTAAATAACACAGCAAGTTTTCTAAGACACAAGTGATGACAGATAAAAATGAGCATAGAGCAAATCAAAACCCAGATAACTATAACCATCTTTAGGGACTTCTTATAGTTATATCGGGTTCTTTTTCTCCATTATGAACCAGCCTTGGTAGTGGATCCACCATGATAGATCTTCTCCACCACCAGAGTATAACCTGGTCCTCTATAACCACCATTTCCATATCCATAGCTCACCCACCACCATTGAGATTTATACCGCCACCTCCACCACTGATCTTAGGAGGGTGATGTTTGATCATGGATCCGCTTATTCTGGGTTTAGGTTTAGCTTTAAGAATATTAGGTTTAGGGTTTAGTTTATTTTTTTTTTTATTTAGTTTATTTAGGTTTAGGTTTAGGTTTAGGTTTAGTGTAGTTTGGTTTTTTTTAGGCTTTAAGATTTATGCTTTGGGTTTAGGGTTTATTATTTTAGTGGTTTAGGTTTTTAGGATTTATTTTAGTGTTTAGTTTAAAGTCAGGTTTAATTATTTATAGTTAAGTTTTAGGTTTGGGTTTTAGGTTTAGGTTTAGGGTTTAAGGTTTATTCATTAGTTAGGTTAAGATTTTTATTTATTTTATTTTTTTTTAGTTTAGTAGGTTTAGTTCAGGTTTTAGAATTTGGGTTTATATTTTAGGTTATTTTAAGGATATTGGGTTTATTTTTTTAGGCTTTAGGTTTATTTAAGGTTTAGGTTTTAGTTTTTTAGTTTTTTGGGTTTAGTTTTAGGTTTAGGGTGTAGGATTTAGTTATCAATAATAGAAACCTCAATGAAATTATTCCAAAACACCAAATCTATTACTAACATTAAAGTTTATTGAAGTTGATCATTCTTAGCAACATGGTTAATTTTATTATCATGAATAAGAGGCTCTAGAACAATAAGTAAATAAATATTATGAACCAAAGACTTGAATATGTTTATAAAGCATCGATCTCTAAAATTCCAAACAAGATAAAAAAGGTTAACCAAAGGTTAATTAAGAGAGGAGAGCAAGAGATCTAGTGTTTTGGAAAATTGGGGAGGGTAGTTTTAACACTTTTTCTTTTTAGCATGATAAGTTTGAAACCATTTTCTTTAGAGTCATCATAGTAAGATTTAGTGGTCATTTAGGATAATTCTCCAAGTATTTGAGTGGAGTTCACCCTTTTCCAAATCCATATTTTTAAAAAGTAGGATTAACATGAATATCAAGATTAGAAATGAGAGCAGGCGATTTAGAACCATTTAAAGCACAGTAGTAGGATCTAGTTTTTGATTTTGACATCATTTAAATCATCATTAAAAGCTTCATTTTCATCAATCAAAGTCGATAGATGCTAGAATCAAAGGAAACAAATAATCTTCCAATAACTTTGAAAATTTATTATTTCATGAAATATTCAAATTCAAAGAAGAAATAAGAGGTAAGTCATCCTTCCAATTTTGAAAATTAGGCAAATCTATATCAGAGGAGTAAACTTGTTTAGTTGGATTAACCCTGATATCTAAGAAATCAACCTCAATAGCAGCCATCATACCATTCTTAAGATCAGGTCGATTTAACGCGGATTTATAGGTAAGAACAACATTCTCTTTAGGAGGATTTCATTTTTTTTAAGTGGGGATGGAGAATAAAACCTTCTGAATTATCATGACCATGAATTTTACAATCAAAAAAAAACTTAAAGGTTATCCAATTTAACCTCTTGTGAATACCCATATTTTTCAAAGCCAATCCAAACTTCCTTAGGGTATTTTTTAGTTATGTATAATTCCACGAGGATGATAGGGGCAAGATCAGTTTCACTTTGAGCAGGGCTATCCAAATAAAGCTAATAGCACATGATGAGTAATAAAATAACAACACTGGCATAATAGGAGATTCCTCCTTAATGTCAAAAGGGGTGACCACTTCAACAAACACATTTAATAATTAAAGATGAAATAAGAATGATGGAAAAACACGTTAATAACACATATCGTTAGAAATTTGAATCAAGATATGCCGAGGGTCAATAAGACCAGTCGAGAATGCACCCGTGAGCTTGAGATTATGAAAAAAAGAGCGAATCTTATAAAAATTTGGACAAAGCAAAGCAAATTTACTACCAAGAGAAAATTCAACTAGTTTTGCCAACTTTTCAACATCCACATCAAAACACTTAGCTAAAAACCTCTAAGATGTCAAAATAAGATTAACCTAATCAGAGGAGAAGTCTTACTGAGCGCCATTAATGATTTAGTAGAAGCTAGATTCAAGCCCCAAATTATTGATCAGTCAAAGAATCCATAATTTGAGGTGGAGCCCAAGGAATAGAACTCACTGCAACCATGGTCAATGATGAAGCATCATGGAAATGGCCAGATGACATTTAGGCCTTTGAATTTGGTCGAATTCAAAGCCGAAGCCATAGAAATCCCCAGTGAGGGATGTCCTACCAAGAGTTATTCAAAATTCACCAGAGAATGAGAGAGCGCTCTGGGGGAGAGGTGTTTGGGTTTAGGTTTTAGCGATTAGGGTTTTATGGTATAGGGTTAGTTTGGGGTTTAGCATTTAAGGCTTAGGGTTTTAGCTTTATTTTAGGGTTGGCTTTAGGGTTTAGGGTTGTTTAGGTTTAAGGTTTAAGGTTTAGAATTTCTATTTTAGGGTTAGTTTTAGGTTGTGGTTAGGATTTTTCTTTATTTTTTATTTTTTTAATTAAACTAGGTTTAGCTTTATTTAGTTTCTTTTTATTTATTTTAGTTTATTTTATTTTTTTACTCACATTTATGTTTATTTTGATTTTATTTAGTTTAGTTTATTTTATTTAGTGGAGGGTTTTAGGTAGTTATTCAAAATTTGTCAAATAATCATGACATGAATCCTTTAAATCATAATGCTTTAGCGTCTATGGCTTGAAGGTAGCAGAGCAAGATTTCGGGTTAAATAAGCAAGGGTTCCCATATTATGGATGGATGGCAAAGAAGTTAGTCCATGAAACTAGAATTAGGTTAGGATCTTGGAATATTACTTTAGTAAATTAATGGAATTAATAGATATTATGGTTCATAGAAAGATAAATATTTTATGTGTTCAAGAAACTAAATGGGTTGGTGAGAAGGCCAAGGAGATTGATAGTTTAGGTTTTAAACTTTGGTATTTAAAAGTCGAACTAGAAATGATGTAGGTGTGATTATAGATAAAAGTTTGAAGGATAATGTTATAAGTATTAATAGATATGGAGATAATTATAGCTTTAAAGATTATTATTGATAGATTATCAATGTTATATGTCTATGTCTGGTTTGGAGGTAAGCTCAAAAGAAAATTTTGGAATGAATTAGAGGGATTAATACAAAAGATACCTCTTGAAGATAAAGTATTTATTGGAGGAGATTAAAATGATAATGATCAGAGAGGGTAGAAGATTTTAAAAGTATTCATGGTGGTTATGGATTTGGAGTGACTAATGAAGAAGGTAGGACTATATTAGATTTTGCCTTAGCTTATGATTTGGTAGTTGCTAATACTTTATTTAAGAAAAGAGATGAACATATTATTACTTATAAATGGATCTAGCACGTTGATTATTTTTTTGATAAAAATAGATCTTTTAGATTGTAAAGATTGTAAGGTCTTTCCAAGTGAAATTTTAAGTACCCAACACTATTAGTTTTAGATTTTAAGATGAAAGGTTGTAAGAGAAAAATAAACTTAATTATTGTCTAGGATTAGATGGGGACATTTAAAGAACACAAATAAAAATATTTTTAAGAGCAAGCTATAAGAAATTAAAGTTTGGGATGTTCATAAGGAAGCTAACATTATGTGGAAAATATCATGCTATTAAACAAGTTAAAAGATGTTTGGTGAATCAAAAGGAAAAGCTTCTTTAATAAGAATAGTTGGTGGTGGAGTGAGTGTGCAAGAAAAGATAAAAAATAAGAAGCATTGTTATAAAACTTGGTTTAGATGTAAAACTTGAGAATTGGGAAAGATATAAAATGCTGTAGAGATTCTAAGAAAGCAATATATGATGCAAATTTAGCTTTTAGTGATTTATACAATAGATTAGATACCAAAGAAGGTGAAAGATGTATGTATAAGTTAGCCAACCAAAGAGATAGGAGAAGTAAAGACATAGTTCAAGTGAGGAGTATTAAGGATGAAAATAATAATGTTCTTAGAAAAAGATATTGAAAATAGGTGGATTAGGTATTTTAATAAACTTTTCAATGAAGGATCTGAAAGTATGATTGATTTTAGCAACCTTAATACTAAACAAAATAGAGAATTTCATTTTATCATCGTATTAGTAAATCAAGTTAGTGAAGCTTTAAAGAAAATGAAATGTGGAAAAGCAGACCATAATATTCCAATAGATGTGGAAATGTTTAGGAGATCAAGGAATTTCTTGGCTTACAAATCTTTTAATGTTATTTTAAAGACCAAAAAAGATGCCGATGAGTGGAGGTTTGTTGGTTCCTATATTTAAGAATAAGGTGATGCACAAGAGTGTGCAAATTATAGGAATTAAGTTAATGCTATTTTATGGGAGAGAGTAATTGAGCATAGGTTACGATGTGATGCGAAGTTTCTCACAATCAGTTTGGTTTCATGTTAGATCTACTATGGATGCTATACATTTGTTAAGAGGTTTGATGGAGAAGCATAGAGTAAGAAGGATCTACATATGATATTTATTGATTTTAGAAAGCTTATGATAAAGTCTCAAGAGATGTTCTTTGGAGAGTTCTAGAATAGAAAGAAGTTAATATTGGTTATATTCAAGTCATTAGGATATGTTATCCACTTGTGTCCAAACACAAGGAGGATTGACAAAATATTTTATTTTAGTTGGATTACATCAAGGATCAACATTTTATCTTTTTTTTATTTTAGTTATGGATGTTCTTACGAGGCATTTACATGAAGATGTACCTTGGTGTTTTGAACATTCTTCTTATTGATAAGACCGGAGAGGAGTCCATAAACTTGAATTATGGAGGTCAACTTTAGAGTCTAAAGGTTTTCATTTAAGCAGATCTAAAACGAATATATGGCGTAATTTTAAGAAGTTTTAGTGGTAGTGTTGTGACTTTAGATCAAGTCATTAATAAGAGTGAGCCATTCATATTTAGGCTCTATTGTTCAAAATGATGGTGAAATAGATGGAGAAATTATTAGTAGAATTCAAGTTAGATTGTTGAAGTGGAGGAATGCATCTGGCCTATTATGTGATAGAAAAGTTCCACTTAAACTTAAGGAAAATTTTATAAGATGGTGGTAAGACTTAATGACTTATGGTGTAATGTTGGCCAATAAAAGGAAACATAAGACTAAGTTAAGTCAGAGATGAGGATGCTGTGGATGAGTGGCTTTACCCTTAGAGATAGAATGCAAAATGAGTATGTTAAAAAGTTGGAGTAGCTGGTAGATAATATTAGAGAGTGGCCTGATTTGGTTACATAACATCTAGTCCGATGACCCGGGAGAGTAGATGCATTAGATTTTCCATGTTAAAGGTAGAGGTAGACCTAAAAGACTTGGTTAAGATGTATATGATCTTAGTATACTTGAATTAAATGAGAATTTGACACATAATAGACACAATGGAGACTATGATTCATTTTAACCACTAGTGGGATTTTGTTGTTGTTGTTGTTGTTGTTGTTGTTCTTTATTTTAGTTTATTTTTTAGGTTTATGTTTAGGTTTATTTTTTAGTTTGGTTTTATTTTTATTTTATTTTTTAGGTTTAGGTTTTATTTTTTATTTTTAAGTTTAGGTTTAGGTTTTTATTTTATTTTTTAGGTTTAGGATTTATGTTTTTATTAGGTTTATTTTAGGTTTTATTTTCATTTAGGTTTAGGTTTATTTTAGTTTAGATTTATTTGGTATGTTTAGTTTATTAGGCTTATTTAACTTTTATTTAGTTTTATTTATTTTAGTTTTAGTTTTTTTTTTTATTTTAGGTTTTAGGTTTTCTTTAGTTTATGGTTTTAGGTTTTATTTTATATTTTATTTTGGTTTTATTTGTTTAAGTTTTATTTTATTTTAGGTTTATTATTTTTATTTTAGCTTTAGTTTTTTATTTTATTTATTTTATTTAGTTTTTAGGTTTTATTTTTATTTTAGTCTAGTTTATTTTTTTTATTTTTCATTTAAGTTTAGGTTTAAGTTTATTTAGTTTTAGTTTATTTATTTATTTATTTTTATTTATAGTTAGTTTAGTTATATTTTTTTTTTTTATTTTGTTTTTAGTTTTAGGGTTTAGGTTTATTTAGGGTTTAGGGTTTAAAGAGAGTTTGGGGTAGGTTTGGGTTTGGGGTTTTGGTTTTTTGGTTTAGGGTTTAGTAAGTTTAAGTTTAGGGTTTAGGTTTTTATTTAGGTTTATGTTTTTAAGTTAGGTTTTAGTTTTGGTTTTAGTTTTTTTAATTTTTTAGAGAATAGATTGATTCAACATTTCTTCTTTTATTTCACCAACCAAGTAACAAGTATTCTAAGACAGATTTTAGATAGATCAAAATTTTCCAATGCATGAGAAAATTAAAACCAGATAAGAATATTCTACTATAAAGACATAATTCCATAAGTAAGATAATTCATTCTTCGTCTTAGTTCCTATCGAACCACTAGCCTCGAGTAGCGAGATCACCATTTTGATCTCTCTCTTACTATCAGATACCTTTCCTCCTCGCCTCCATAACCACCACTACTCTAACCACCACCTTCATACCCACCAGGACCTCCAAATCCTACCCCACTTTAGCCACCTCCACCTTCATCTCAACCATTAGATCTGTAGTGATATATTGTTGTCAGTTCTCCTTTCTGGGGTTTGGGTTTAGATTTATTAGCTTTGGGTTTAGTTTTATTTTAATTTATTTAGTTACTTTATTTAGGTTTAGTTTAGTAGTTTGGGGTTTAGGTTTAGGGTTTATTTATTTTAGATAGAGGTTTATTTTATTTTGTTTATTTTAGGTTTGGTTTTTTTAGTTTTATTTTATTTTTATTTCTTTTAAGTTTGATTAGGTTTATTTTTTTTAAGTTTAAGTTTTATATAGTTTTTTAGTTTATTTTATTTTAAGATTATTTTATTTTTTTTACAACAAGGTTTTATTTTTATTTTAGGTTTTCATTTTATATTTTATTTTATTTTTGGATTAGGTTTTATTTATTTTATTTTAGTTTAGTTTTATTTTTTTATTTCTTTATTTTTGGTTTAGGTTTAGGTTTCATTTAATTTAATTTTATTTTATTTTATTTAGATTTTATTTATTTATTTTTATGTTTATTTAATTTATGTTTAGGTTTTAAGTTTAAGTTTAGTCTAGGGTTTATTGTTTTTAGGGTTTGGGGTTTAGATTGATTTAGGGTTATCTATTTAGTGTTTAGGGTTGGGGGTTTTGGGTTTAGGGTTTAGGATTTGTAGTTTTGGGTTTAGTTTTAGATTAGGTCAGTTTAGTATTTGTTGTTAGTTTCATTTTCTTTTTTTATTTTTTTATTTAGATCAATTTAGGGTTTGGTTTTTTTTTAATTTTAGTTTATTCAGGGTTCATTGGGGTTAGGTTTAGTAGATATTTTATTATTTTATTTGGGGTAGATTTATTTTAGTTTTTTAGGTTTAGTTTTAGTTTTGGGTTTTAGTTTTTAGGTTTAGGGTTTTTTTTTTTTAATTAACAAATTAGGTTTAGATTTATTTTATTTATTTTATTTTTAATTATTTTAGTTTATTTTTATTTTATTTATTTTTTATTTAAGTTTATTTTTTTATATTTATTTAGTTTTATATTTTAGTTTAGGTTTTATTTTAGTTTACTTTTTTAAGTTTAGGTTTTGGTTTATGTTTACTTTTTAGTTTAGTTTTATTTTTATTTTGTGTTTTAGGTTTGGGTTTTATTTTTTATTTTTAGGTTTGGGTTTAGATTCTTATTTTATTTTTTTTAGGTTTATGTTTTAGGATTTTATTTTTGGTTTATTTTTAAGTTTTATTATTTATTTAATGTTTAGGTTTATTTTTTAGTTTATTTTATTTTATTTAGTTTAAGTTTAGGTTTAGGTTTAGTTTATTTTAATTTTAAGTTAGGTTTAGGCATTTTACTATTTTTTTGTTTAGTTTATTTTAGGTTTATTTTTTTATTTTAGGTTTAGGTTTTTTTTTTTAGTTTATGGTATAGGTTTTATTTTTTATTTATTTTAGGTTTTATTTTAATTTTTTATTAGGTTTTATTTTTATTAAGTTTTATTTTATTATATTTTAGGTTTATTTTATTTTTATTTAATTTTCATTTTTATTTTATTTACATTTTTTTATTTTTAAGTTTAGTTTAGGTTTTGATTGATTTTATTTTAGTTTAGTTTTTATTTTTTATTTTATTTTCTTTTTGGGTTTAGGTTTAGGTTTAGGTTTAGGTTTAGGTTTTAGTTTGTGTTTTTACTTTATTTTATTTTCATTTAGGATTTTTTATTTATTTTACTTTTAAGTTTTATTTAGTTTAACTGTTTTTGGTTTTTTTAGGTTTAGGGTTTAGTTTTAGTTTTTAGTGTTTGGGGTTTTATTTTTTTGGTTTTAGGGTTTAGGTTTTAGGTTTATGGTTCAAGTTTTTGTTTAGGGTTTAAGGTTTTTGGATATTTTTTAATAGAGAACAAATTCATATTCAACATTTATTCTTTTTGATTCAATCAACCAAGTAACACACCAAGTTTTCTAAGACACAAGCAATGACATAAATTAAAAATGAGCATGCAAGCAAACAAAAAACCCAATCAAATTAAAATAATCTCTACAATAAAGACACAGTTCTATAAGCATCAGATCGGATCGATCGTTCTTCATTTTTAGTTCTAACCACCTCACAGTAGCGGGATCACCATCATATCCTCATCTCTCACTTTGCCACCACCACCACTATAATCTTCGCCGCCTCCCCGCTCCAACCACCATTGCATACCACCACCTCCAAATCCACCATCTCTGATCCCCACACAGGATAACCACCACCTCTTCCTTCCCCACCGCCAAATCTGGGATTGAGCCGGTGTTGATGTTCTTATCGCCAAGGTTTTAGGGTTTAGGTTTAGGTTTTTATTTATTTTAGGTTTTTTTAAATTTATTTAGCTACTTTAGGTTTAGGATTAGGGTTTGGGGTTTAGGGTTTAGGGTTTAATGATAGGATTAGGGTTTAGGGTTTATGGTTTAGTATTAGGGTTTGGGGTTTAGGGCTTAGGGTTTTAGGATTATAGGGGTTTGGGTTTAGGGTTTAGGTTTAGGTTTAGGTAGGTGGGTTATATGTTTAGGTTTAGGATTTAGGGTTTAAGATTTTTTTTAAAAAAATAAATAAATAAACTGGCAGGTTTTGGATTATTTAGTGTATTTAGTCTATTTTTTATTTAGTTTTGTTTACTTTATTATTTATCTTCATATAAGTTTATTTTTATATTTTAGTTTATTTATTTTAGGTTTATTTTATTTTATTTATATTTTATTATTATTTATTTATTTTTAGCTTTTTATTTTTTATTTTTTAGGTTTAGGTTTAGGTTTTATTTTATTTTTAGGTTTTAGCTTTTAGGTTTTATTTTAGGTTTATTTTATTATTTTTTAGTTTAGGTTTATTTTTAGTTTATTTTATTATTTAGTTTAGGTTTAGGTTTTATTTATTTTAGTTTAGTTTATTTTTGTTTAGGCTTATGTTATTTTATTCTTATTTTAGGTTTAGGTTTTTTTTTTTAGTTTAGGTTTTATTTTTTTTTTATTTATTTTAAGTTTATTTAGGTTTATTTTGAGGTTTTTTATTTAGTTTTATTTTTATTTTATTTTAGGTTTTATATTATGTTAATTTTATTTTGTAATTTAGTTTAGGTTTTATCATTTTATTTTAGTTTTAATTTTTAGTTTAGGTTTAGTTTAAGGACATTTTATCTTATTATTATTTGGTTTAGGTTTATTATATTTTATTTTATAGTTTAGTTTATGTTTTAGGGTTTAGGGTTTAGATTTTAGGGTTAGGATTAGGGTTAGAGTTTAGGTTGGGGTCAGGGTTTAGGTTTAGAGTTTAGGTTTAGGGAGTTTAGGTTTTAGCCTGGGTAGTTTAGGTGGGAGTTTGGGTTTAGGTAAGGAGGGTTAGGGAGGATTTAGAGTGGAGCATTTAGGCGCAGTGTAGGGTTTAGGGTTTAAAGTTTATGGTTTAGGGTTTAGGTTTAGTTATAGAGGGTAGTTTTTTTTATGGTTTATTTTAGGGTAGGTTTAGGTATTTAGTTTAGTTTTGATTTTGGGTTTAGGGAGGATTTAGGCTTAGGGTTTATTTTAAAATTAACAAATAAAAGTTTTTAGTTTATTTATATTTTATTTTATTTATTATTTTATTTTAATTTAATTTTAAGTTTATATTTATTTTTAAGTTTACTTATTATTTTATTTTATTTTTAGGTTTAGGTTTTATTTTTTTTATTTTTTAGGTTTAGCTTTAGGTTTTAATTTTATTTTCTTAGGTTTAGGTTTTAAGTTTTTATTTTAGGTTTATTTTAAGGTTTTCATTTTTAGTTTATTTTATTTTATTTAGTTTAGGTTTAGGTTTATGTTTATGTTTAATTTATTTTAAGTTTAGCTTTAGGTTTTATTTATTTTAATTTAGGTTTAGGTTTATTTTATTTTAATTTTATTTTAGGTTTTTTTTTAATGTAGGGTTTAGTGTTTTTTTTTTATATTTTTTTTTATTTTTTTAGGTTTTTTTATTTAGGTTTTATTTTATTTTTAAGTTAATTTTTTTTTTTATGTTTATGTTTTATTTTATTTAGGTTTTTTTATTTTAGGTTTATTTAATGTTTTATTTTAGTTTGGGTTTTTTATTTATTTATTTTAGTTTAATTTATTATTTTATTTTATTTTATTTTTTGGTTTAGGTTTAGGTGCAAGATTTAGGATTTAGTTTAGGTATTTATTTTATTTTATTTAGGTTTATGATTTTTTATTTTTAGATTTTATTTAGTTTACGTTTAGGTTTTTCGATTTTTAGGGTTTAGGGTTTAGGGTTTAGGGTTTAGGGTTTAGGGTTTAGGGTCAAGGGTTTAGGGTTTAGGGTTTATGGTTTATAGTTTAGGGTTTAGGTTTTATTTATTTTAGTTTAGTTTATTTTATTCTAGTTTATGTTTATTTTATTTTATTTATTTTAGGTTTAGGCTTTTCTTAGTTGAAGGTTTTGGTTCTATTTTTTATTTATTTTTAGGTTTATTTTTAAAGTTCAAGTTTTTATTTAGTTTTATTTTATATTATTTTAGGTTTATTTTTTAATTATTTTATGTTTGGTTTTTATTTTATTTAGGTTTCTTATTCTTAGGTTTAATTTACTTTTTTTAGTTTAGTTTAGGTTTTTATTTATTTAATTTTAGTTTAGATTCTATTTTTTATTTCATTTTATTTTTAGGTTTAAGTTTAGGTTTTAGTTTATGTTTTTATTTTAATTTATTTTTTAATTTATTTCAGTTTTGGTTTTTCTATTTATTTTATTTCTAGGTTTAGGTTTTTAAGTTTTTCGATTTTAGGGTTTAGGGTTTAGGATTTAGGTTTAGGGTTTAGAGTTTTAGGGTTTAGGGTTATAGTGTGGTTTATTTTATTTTCTTTAATTTTAGGGTTTATTTTATTTTAATTTTATTTTATTTAGTTTAGGTTTAGGTTTAGTTTAGTTTATTTTAGGTTTAGGTTTATGTTTTATCATTTTGGTTTAGGTTTTGGTTTATTTTATTTATTTAGGGTTAGATTTTATTTTTTTTATTTATTTTAGTTTTATTTTACATTTATGTTTAGGTTTAGGTTTATTTAATTTAGGGTTTAGGTTTATTTTATTTTATTTTAGGTTTAGTTTTTATTTTATTCAAGTTTTATTTTTTTATTTAATTTATGTTTTATTTATTTTATTATTTTTTTATTGTAGTTTAGGTTTAGGTTTAGTTTAATTTAATTTTTTTATGTTATTTTATTTTAGTTTAGGTTTTTTATTTATTTATTTTTTAGGTTTTATTTGTTTATGTTTAGGTTTTAGCTTTTATGATTTAGGGTTTAGTTGGTTGTTTTTAGGGTTTATTTTGGGTTAGGGTTTAGTTTAGGGTTTATGTTTAGGGGGTTTAGGGTTTAGTTTTAGGCTATTTAGGGTTTAGGGTTTAGAGTTTAGGGTTTTTAGGGTTTAGGGTTTAGGATTTAGGTTTTTTGTTTTTTTTAATAGAGAATAAATTCATATTCAGCATTTCTTCTTTTCAATTTCATCAACCAAGTAACACACCAAGTTTTCTAAGAGATAAACGATGACATAAATAAAAAATGATCGTGCATAGAGCAAATCAAAAACCCTAGATAACTAGAATCATCTCTACTGTAAAGACACTTTTCAATAAGCAGCAGATCGGATCGTCTGTTCTTTAGTTTCTGTAGTTCCCATCAGAACCACCTAGGCCTCTAGAGTAGCGGGATCCACCATCATATCCCCGACCTCTCCTCTCCCCACCACAGTAGCCACATCATCCACTTCCATAATTACCACTACCGCCACCACCTCCATATCCAGACCTCGATCCCCCACCCCACTATGATATCGCCACCTCGCTTTTCACCTCCACTGACTTGGTTGATGGTGATGTTCCTGCCATCAAGGTTTTACCTATTCTTAGGTTTTATGTTTAGGTCTATTTGGTTTAAAGGTTTAGGTTTTATTATTTAATTTTTTTTAAGTTTTATTTTTAGATAATTTGTTAGTTTTTATTTAGATTTTATTTTATTTATTATAGTTTTATTTTATTATACTTTTAGTTTTATTTTATTTACATTTTTTATTTATGTTTATTTTTTTTTTAGTTTAGTTTAGGTTTTTATTTATTTTGTTTTAGTTTATTTTATTTTATTTTATTGTTTATGTTTAGGTTTTATTTAGTTTAGCTTTATGCTTTTAAGTTTTTAGGGTTTGGGTTTAGGGTTTAGGGTAAAGTGTTTCAGGGTTTATGGATTAGGGTTAGGGTTTAGGGTTTAGGATTTATTGTTTAGGCTTTAGTGTTTAGTGTTTTTTTGGGTTTAGTTTGGGTTTAGGTGCTTTGGGTTTTAGTTAGTTTGGTTTAGGGTTTTAGTCTTTTTTAGTGTTTAGGTTTTTTTTTAGGGTTTAGGGTTTAGGTTTTAGGGTTTAGGTTTTAGGGTTTAGGTTTAGGGTTGGGTTTAGGTTTAGGGTTGGTTTTAGTTTAGGTTTAGGGTTTTGGTTTTATTTTATTTTAACATAAAACATTCAACATTTCTTCTTTTGATTTACAACCAAGTAACACATGAAGTTTTCTACAGAGTTTAAGATAGATCAAAATTTTCCATGCATAGAATAAATCAAAAATGCTAGATAACTAGAACTGTCTCTACTATAAAGACACAATTCCATAAGCAGTAGATCGGATCGGTCGTTCTTCAATTTCTCTAGTTCCTATTAGAACTTCCTCGACCTATTGAGTAGCGGGATCCACCAGCATACCCCTGATCTCCCTCTCCGCCACCACCATGGTTGTTGCCTACATTGCTCCTCCCGCCTCCATAACCACCATTACTTTGACCACCACCATCATACCCACCACCTCCTATCCACCACTACGATAGCCTCCGCCTTTCTCCTCCAGATCTAGATGAGCTAGTTGATTGATGTTATTGTGTTCCTATTCTTAGGTTTAGGATTAGGTTTTAGGTTTAGTTTATTTACTAATTTATTTAGTTACTTTAAGTTTAGGTTTAGATTTAGTTTATGGTTTTGGTTTAGGTTTAGGGTTTAGGGTATATGGTTTAGGGTTTAGGGTTTAGGGTTTTAGGGTTTATGCTTTTTAGTTTAGGGTTTATTTAGGGTTTAGTTTTAGGGTTTAGGGTTGGGTGGTTTAGGGTTTAAGTTTAGTTTAGGTTTAGATTTAAGATTTTGGATTTATGGTTTTTTTTTTTAAAATTAAGTAACCCAGAGTTTAGGTTTATTTAGTTTACTTAGTTTTATTATTTATTTAAGTTTACTTTTTTTTATTTTTATTTAGGATTATTCTTTTTATTTAGTTTAGTTTTTTATTTTAATTTATTTTTAGGTTTAGGTTTAGGTTTAGGTTTTAGTTAGTTTTATTTTATTTTTTAGGTTTAGGTTTTATTTTTTATTTAGTTCAAGTTTAAGTTTTATTTTATTTTTTAGGTTTAAGTTTTATATTTTTTATTTTTATGTTTAGTTTTAGTTTATTTTATTTTATTTAGTTTAGGTTTAGGTTTAGGATTAGGTTTTGGTTTTGTTTATTTTAGTTTAGTTTATTTTAGTTTAGGTTTATGTTTATTTTATTTTGTTTATTTTTTTATTTTATGTTTAGGTTTTTTTTAGTTTAGGGTTTAGGTTTTATTTTTTATTTATTTTTAGGTTTTATTTTAAGGTTTATCTTTTAAGTTTAGGTTTTTATTTAGTTTTTTTAATTTTATTTTAGGTTAATTTTATTTATATTTTTATAGTTTATTTTTATTATATTATTTATTTATTTTTATTATTTATTTTAGTTTATATTTTTATTTTCTTTTATTATTTTATTTTATTTAGGTTTAGGTTCTTTTATTTATTTTATTTTTTCATTTATTTAGTTTGGGTTTAGTTTTTTGGTTTTATTTTAGGGTTTTTGGTTTAGGGTTTTATGATTTGGATTTGGGTTTATTTAGCAGGTTAGGGTTTAGGCTTAGTTTATTGTTTTTTAGATTTAGCATTTTTAGTGTTTAGGATTTAGGGATTAGGTTTAGGGTTGGGTTTATTTAGGTTTAGGAGTTGGGTTAGGTTAGAGTTGGGGAGTTTAGGTTTTATTTTAGGTTTGGTTTGTGTTTTAGGGTTTATGGTTTGGTATGTTTAGGTTTTTTTATGGTTTAAGGTTTAAGGTTTATTTATAGTTTAGGTTTAAGTCTTGGGTTTAGGATTTATAAGGGTTTAGGTTTGGGTTTGTTGTTGGTTTAGGGTTGGTTTTTTTTTTTGGTTTAGGGTTTATGATTTTGAAGGTTTTGGGTTTTAGGTTTAGGTTGAAGTTTTAGTTTAGGTTTAGGTTTTTGGTTTTTTTCTGAGAACAAATTCATATTCAACATTTCCTCTTTTTGATTTGATCAACGAAGTAACACACCAAGGTTTTTAAGACAACAACAATGACAGATAAAAAATGAGCATGCATAGTGCAAATCAAAAACATTGGAGAACTATAACCATCTATACTGTGAAGACACAGTTCCATAAGTAGCAGATCGGATCTAGTTTCTTTCTAGTTTCCATGAACCACCCCGCCTTTTGAGTAGCGGGATCCACGATCATATCCGGATCTCTCCCTCCCACCACCATGGTTGTAACTCCGTCTCCTCCAACCTCAACCACCACCTGACCACCATCATATCCACCAAAGTCCAGATTCCCCACCACCATCTGATAGCCGCCTTACTTCACCTCCACCGCCAGATCTAGATTGAGCCTGGTTGATGGTGATGTTCCTGTTGTCAAGGTTTTGCTTATTCTTAGGGTTTAGATTTTTGTTTTAGTAAACATGGAATTTTATTGCCACAAAGAAAATGTACAAAGTCCTTGTAGAGGGTAAATCTCTAAACTAATCCTCAAAGTGCCATAATAAGTCCTAAAGAGATCAAACCCATAACATTTACAATAATATAGGAAAAAACAAAAGAAAACCAAATCAACAACATATCCATGTTGAACAACAACATCCACTAGTCATACTAATATCCATCGCAATATTCTCCCAACCTATAAAAGAAATCTTCAACATACTAGTGAAAGAATCAGTAAAATTTAGCAAGCATAAAGAGTATGAGCAAAGAAAAGGAGCAAAGAAAAGAAAAGTTTCAGGCTCAGTTACAATCATCTCAAAGAACAATACTATATGTAAGCATCCAAACTTCCAAAGATGGGTTACAATTACATATAGTGCTACCAGCCAAAAGAGGATAGAGAGGAAAACATTAAGGCCATCATTGCCAGCATAGCTCCTTTAGCACATCATCCTAAGTCAGTCATCCTGTAAGGCTGCAAACTCCTCCAAGCAGCAGACATAATAGCCAACCACGAAGCCACCAAAACAAATAAGCCCAATAAGGTAGAAAATCAACCAAACATTAGGGACATCAATAGTACAGCAGTAAAACAACCAAATCCACCACCAAAGAGGAATAACAACATCAAAGGGAGCAAGCATCATGACCTTAACAACACAAACCAGAAAAAACCAAGACCAAAAAGAAAAAACACAAGAGCTCATATCCTCGATAAGAAAATAGGAAAGGTAGCAAGGTTGTCACCTATACCAGAAAAAGGGAAGTAGGAGCAGCCAAGAGGGGAGAACCATAGCAAGAGTAGGTCAACCAAGACAACTAACACAAAGAAGAAAGAAAGGCCAAAATAGCCACCCATCCAACCAACGTGAACATAGCCTCCCAGCCAACCACCATAGCAGCAAAAAATCCAAATCAATGAAAAGACCAACAACATCCATCATGCCAAAATAACCCAAGACAACTAGGAAAAGGGTAGAAGCAAATTACAGAGTCCACCGAACCCAACCAAAGCAGCAAAAATTTTGATCTAGGTGAGGTAAATAGCCAGCCAAAAATAAAATGAAGCAAAGATAGTAAGACAGACTGAAAGCAATCCATCAAGAGCGTAATACAATAGAGCACCAAAGCCAATAGTAAAAGGAGGAGAGAAATATCAATGAAAAGCAAATCATAACGACAAGTTAGGCACCAATGTCACTAGATCCTGAGCAAAACAACAACCACTAAATAGCCATCAACCAACCAACCTAAAATAACAACAAAAATAAAAATAACTACATCCAAGAGAGGAAGACCATTATAAGAAGAGGTCAAAACCACAACCCAAAGGAACAAACCAAAACCAATAAAATTGACACTCAAAACCCAATCCACAAATAAGAAGAATTAACAGTCAACAAATAACCTCCATGTTTACAAATTCAATCCAAAATTAGACCATGAACAACCCCTCTAATCTACAACCAACAGAAGTGGAGAAACCATCCTACACAACTAGCCAGCCAACCAACCCAGCATAGGCCCAAGAGTGAAAATAAGAAAATGGCCACAACCCAAAGAGGGTTTAACAAAGGGGAACCAAAAGCATTGGCTCATCAGAAACCAACTGAAAAATCTAAGTCAATAAAATTATAATCTGAGATAAGGTAATCTAGTGTTATCTAGATTGACCAAACCCCTTAATAGTTTAGGCAAATTTTGATTGTCAAATAAAGTGAAATCAGTTAAGTTGGCACCTAAAGTAGCCAAGAAATCAGCACAAGCATTACCTTCACAAAGGATATGAAAAATTTTATAATAAACTTAAGAAAGAAGATTTTTAGTATGATTGAGAAGATAAAATAAATCAGCATTTCCTTTTCTATTAGAGTTTAGCATGTCAAGAAGCATGAGTGCATCAACTTCAATCCAGATGTTGAGGAAACCTTTATTCAAACAAATTTCAATAGCTTTATTGACAGGCATAAGCTCAACATAGATAATAGAGCAGGCTTTGAGAGGATACACAAAAGCACAATTGATAGAACCTTTAGAATCCCTAAGAATACCACCACAGCCATATTTATTGGAAGCAATAGAACCATCAGTATTCACTTTAATCAAATTTCTTTTGGGTTTGATCCAATGGATAATCTATCTCTTTTATAAGAGTGAACATCAGGTAGAATGACACCCAATTTTTTAGCCACATATTTATAGCCTCTAAAATGAATGTTACTAATAAGATTGACATTAATCAGAGCATGAATTTTTTCTTTGGTTCTAGCCAAGATCCTTTTATGGCTCATAAGAATACCATGATATTTAGCATCATTTCTGTCCATTCAGATGAAGCTGATAAAGGTAATAGCAACTAGAACTTTGATATGACCTTTCAAACTTTTTTGGAAACAGACTTCATGAAGTTGATATATGGAAAGAGAGCCATGAAAGTAGTTGGTATTAAATAAATCATCATACCATAACCATAATTTAGAAGCAATAGCACCATTAACAAAAACATGATTAACATTTTCAATATGAAAGCAACAATAGCAAAAAATAAAACTCTTTATTCGAGCAAAGAGTCCACGAATAAAGTTATTTAAAATCCTCCAAGCTAAAACTAAATAAGAAATGGGAATGATATTGTTCCAAACTTTAATGAAAACATTAGAGGAGTTTTGCTTATCTCTAATAAAACTCCAAACCTCTTGAAGAAAAAAATCACCATTGTAAGAAAGCTTAAAGAGAATTTGGTCAAGTTTGTTAGAGAAAATAGGGATATTTCTAAAGTTATCTAAAAGAGAAATAGGGATATATTTCTCAAGTTTGTGCTCATTCCAAGTGTTATTATGCTAAAAGAGTTAACTTTGATAGCAGAGAGTGGGTAGATAAAAGGGAGTCAATAGCCATTACGGTCAAATTGTCTTGCCAAAAAAAAAGAAGAAGAACTTGAATGAATTCTAAGATATTAAGGGTTTAGCAACTTATTTAATGGCGCAATACCTTTTCCAAACCAGAAAGTCACCAACTTTATAATCACAGATAAGAGGTGTTTACCTTGGAAATATGTTTTTCATCATAAAATTAGCCCAAAGGTTATCATTCTTTCTAAAATTCCACGAGCCTATAAGAGATGGCGTAATAGCTTCACAATCGTTTCAACCGAGACCACCTTCACCAAGGGACCACAACATTTATGAAGTCCAATGCATTCTTTTAGTAGATTATTGGATCACCAAAAAATTTATTAAGCGATCAATTTTGATAAGAGTAGCATTAGTGGGGATAATAGTTTGAATCAAATAAAGAGGCATTGAATTGATAGTGCTTCAAGAATAGTGAGCCGCCAAAGGAAAGTAAATAAAATTCCAAAATAGAAATTTTATTTAAATTTTTTGAATTAACTTATCCAAAAGATGGGATCATTTGATCTTTAAAGAGAGCACTCAAGTACTTAAGAGGAAGGTGTTGATGTTTAAAGTTAGTGATATGCAAGATTTGATTAATTTTATTATTGGAGATGCTTGAAGATGTAATAAAACAACTTTTGTTATCATTGATAGATAGACTACTTTCTTATTTAAAAAAATCTTTTTTTTGATATGATGAATAGAAGCATTGTAGAAAATAATAAAATCATCTACAAAGCTTAAATGAGAAACAGGAAGACCACCAAGATTTTTGGAATACATACTAGGTAAGAATAGATCATTGATGCTCTTAGATAAGTACTCAACAATAATAATAAATAAGCTATGAGATAGAGGATCCCCTTATCTTAGTCCATGGGAAGAAGGAAGGAAGCCTAAGGCTTCCCCCATTAAGCAAAATAAAAAACTAGGCATTATTAATATAAATTTAAAAAAGAAAGATAAATTTATTAGAAAACTCAAAAAAAATTCAGAATATCAATAAGGAAATCCCAAGAGATATTGTCAAAAGCTTTGTTAATATCTAATTTGAACAAAATGTTTCCACCTCCAGTCTTAGTATCTAAATAATGAATTAATTTTGTAGCAAAAAAAGTATTATAAAAAATAGATCTACCTCTAATAAAACTAGTTTGGTTTGGACAGATAATCCTATGAATTAAAGGACTGAGCCTATTAGTTAGAATTTTGAACATCAACTTATTTAAGAATGTGCACAGACTAATAGGTTTAAAATCACTCTAACAGTTTGGATTATCTTTCTTAGGTATGAGAATAATAGAAGTGCTAGAAAAATATCTAAGGAAAGGATTACCATTAAAAAAAATCAATTACAGCCTTAACTAAATCATTTTAATAATATACCAACTTTTTTGAAAAAATGTGAAACCCTAAACCAGACTCTATGTTCAAGCTATTAAGAACTTTAAAAATTTCCTCTTAATTAGGTACAATATTAAGCAAATCATTATCATTATTTGTTATAAAAGAAGGAATCAAGTGTGATTTAGAAATAGCTTCATAAGAGAAACTCTTATTAAGCATATTTATAAAGTAATTAATGGTCAAATCCTTAATATTATTATTCTTCATAATCCATTCTCCATTGTCATCTTTAATTTTTTTGAATATTATTTAAAGCTCTCTTTTTATTAACTAAAGCATGGAAATATCTAGTATTTCTGTCACCATCCACAATATGTTTGCTAGTACCTTTTTAGCACTAATAAGTCTCTTTCATATTTTGAAAATTTACAAGTTTATCTTTTCCTCCAAGTGATTGATCTTAGTAGGCTCAGACATAACAGAGACTTCAAGATCACAAACCATTTCCTTGATATTAGCAAAAAGGTTTTTAAAATAATGCTTGTTCCACAGACCCAGATTTTGTTTAAGTATTTTAAGCTTAAACCAAAATCTATTCATCCCCATAATCGAATTGTCAGGATGTAAGGGAGATTTCCAATTGTTAGCCACAACATTAAAGAAATTAATTTACTGAATCCACATGTTCTAAAATCTAAAATGAGAGAAATTTTTTAATCTATTAGAGTTATCTTTAATAGAAACCAAAAGAAGATCATGATCTGATAAGGTTATGCTTAAATGATTGACAAAAGTAATAGGACAATGTGTAATCCAAGGAGTAATAAAAAGAATCCTGTCCAACCTTTGCTAAAGTCTAGAGTTTTGCCAATTAAAATTTGAACCCTTAAAGCTAATATCAATCAAATTGCAATCAAGGATCATATTGGAAAATTTTTCCATGGAATGAATATTAGGAGAGCAACCATCGCTTCATTTAGAAGAGAATAAAATAGTGTTGAAATCCCCCACCAACAAACCAAGTTTATTGACAGAGGTAGCAAAATTCCTCAAATTTTCCTAAAGAAGATTTCTACTAGATCTATTACAAGATGCATGCATAAAAGAGCACAAACACAATCATCACCATAAGATATTTGAGCATTGAAAACTTGTTGAAAATCATAAAGAATGGAAACCACCACAAAATTATTCCAAAAACCAAATTTTATTACTAACATTAGAAAAAATTTATTGAAACCGATCATTCTAGCAACATGGTTAATTTTGTTTGTGTGAATAATAGCCTCCAAAATAATAAGTAAAGAAATATTATTAATACAACAAAGGTTTCTAATACAGTTACAAATAGACCGGGTATCGATCCCTCTAACATTCCAAATAGGAAAATTAAACATAAGGAAATAAATCAGGGGTAAAGAAAATGTTAATTAAAAGAGGAGAGGGTGGTTGCAATAGATCTAGTGTTTTTAGAAAATTTTGGAGGGATGTTTTTAACTTTTTTTTTCTTTTTAGCATGATATGTTTGGAAACCATTTCATTTTCCCATAAAATCATCATCCATGAAGGGTTTAGCAATATTAGTCATAGATTTAGGGGAAGTCTTCTGTATAAAAGTGAGTTCTCCTTCTTCCAAGTTATAAGAATTTATTAGAGGAAAATGAGCATTGGGTATAGGAAGCGGGAGCAAAAATAGATTTATTAAGAAGGCAAGTGAGAACATCTATCCCTTCTTCTTCAATACTTAGATTATTTGAGAAAACCAAATATTTTTGAGAATTTAAATCATCCTTAAAGTAAATTCAAGTTTTTCAAATTGAATATCATGAGAAACCCAATCCATATTCTCCCTTGAATTCGAATGATGCATAACATTGATATCCTCATTAATATTTTCAATTAAAGCATCATTTTTATTAATAAAAAATGGTAAAGATACGAGGATCGACTTAGAGAAAAAATGATTGTCAACAAAATTTTAGAAAAATTATTGTTTTCCACATTAGAAGCCTTTAACTGCATAGAAGAAATAAGAGGTAAAATAACCTTATTAGAAACATTCAATGAATCTTTTTTTTGAATTAACTTTTTGATATTTAACAATGGTCAGCCTAGGGTTAGGAATAATGGTTTCCTTACAAGAATTTTCTTTTTTAGGTGAGAATGCATAATGAAACATTCAGAATTATTGTGCCCATGGATTTTACAATGAGAACAAAAGAGAGGGAAATTTTAAAATCAACTTCTTGCATCTAATTGTAATTTTTAGATCCTAACAAGATTTCTTTGGGGTGTTTCTTGGTAATGTCTAATTCAACAAGGAATCAATCCAAAGAAGGTAGAGATTATGTAGCTATTGCTTAATCAATTTCTAATGGTTGACCAAATAAAGCACTCATAGCAAAAGGAATTGATGATTAATGAAATCAATTTAGATATTGGGGACAGAAATCCAAACTAGAACGATTGGAGATTCTTCCCTAATATTAAATATTAGAGTCCATTTTAGTAACCACATTTGGAAACTAAAAACAAAATAAGAACGATGAGCAAAAACACACGAGTATTCCAAATTATTTGTTAATTGAATCAAAATGTAGGGAGAATCAATTAAATCAATCATAAAAGCACTCTAAAGTTTCACACTATGAAAGAAATAGCAAATGATTTCCAAATTGGCCTATGAAGAGTAAACTTTCCAACTAATGTAAATTCAAATGGCTTAGCAAGCTTTCCACAATCAGATCAGAGCACATAACCATAGGCATGCCTCAAAAAGAAGTCAACATAAGTTTCAAGGACTCACATGAACAGCTATCCTTACTAATAAGGATGTCTTTAAATGATTTAAAAGAAGCCAAAGCCAAGGTAGTTGATGCCCTAGTAGGATCCTTTGGATCCATCAGTTTCCCCAATGGAATCATCAGGGAAGATGCCAAGCCACGGTGTCACTCCAAGTAAAACATGAAAGCGGCCAACGTCCATCAATTCTAGAAGGAATCCAATGAGTTTCAAGCCAAATAATCATCAAGCAATGATCAGAAAGCAAAAAATGAGAGGGGAAAGGGGAATCACTAGAGCACAAGGTCAAGGGCTCCACCGGCGGGTGGGTTTGGTGATGTACAGAAAGGACAGGGACGTAGTCAACGTGAGCTGATTATTCGAGCTTACTAAGAATTTAGGTTTAGGTTTAGATTTATTAGGTCTTAGGGTTGACGTTTATTTTTTAATTTATTTAGATACTTTATGTTTAGTTTTAGGGTTTAGGGTTTAGGGTTTAGGGTTTAGGGTTAGGGTATAGGGTTTAGGTGTAGGATTTAAGCATTAGGGTTTAGGGTTTTAGGGTTTATGCATTTAGGTTTAAGGTTTAGGATTTGTTTAAGATTTAGAGTTTATGGTTGGGTTTAGGACTTTTAGGGTTTAGGGTTGAGAGTTTATGGCTAGTTTTGGATCCAGGTTTAGGGTTTAGGATTTATGTTTAGGTTTTTAATTAAGCAATTAGGTTTAGGTTTTACTTAGTTTATTTTCTTTTTTTTTTTTTATTTTAGGTTTATTTTCTTTTATTTAGTTTATTTATTTATTTTAGCTTTATTTATTTTAGTTTAGGTTTTTTATTTTTTTATTTTTTAGGTTGAGTTTTATTTTTATTTAATTTTAGGTTTAGTTTTTAGATTTTAGGTTTAGGGTTTAGATTTTAGGATTTAGGGTAGGATTTAGGTTTTAGGGTTTTAAGGTTTACAATTTTAGACTTTAGGGTTAGGATTTAGGGTTTATGTTATTGTTTAGGTTTAGGTTTAGGTTTTAGGCTTTTGTGATTTAGGTTTGGGTTTGGGGTTTGGGTTTAGGTTTTGGGGTTTAGTTTTAGGATTTATAGTATGGTTTGGGATTCAGTTTGGGTGGTTAGTTAGTTTTAGGATTAGGGTTAGGGTTTTAAAATTTTTATTTTAGGGTTATGATTTTAGGTTTTTTTAGGTTTTTTTAAATTAAGTAAAAGTTTTAGGTTTTTTAGTTTATTTAGTTTATTATTTATTTATTTTAAATTATTTTATTTCTTTTTATTTATGTTTATTTTATTTTTTTTGATTTTTTCTTTATTTTAGAAGTATTTATTTTAGTTTACATTTTTTATTTTAGTTTATAGTTTAAGTTTAGGATTACATTTATGTTTATTTTTTTAGTTTAGTTTTATTTGTATTTTATTCTTTAGGTTTATGTTTTTATTTTATTTTAGGTTTAGGTTTAGATTTTTATTATATTTTTTTAGGTTTAGGTTTTAAGTTATTTTTAAGTTCATTATAGGTTTTATTTTCAATTTAGGTTTAGGTTTATTTTTTTAGTTTATTTTATTTTATTTAGTTTAGGGTTTAGGTTTAGGTTTAGATTTATTTTATTTAGTTTATTTTAATTTTAGTTTTATTTTATTTTATTTATTTTGGTTTAGGTTATATTTTTATTTATTTATATTATTTTTTTTTTTATTTAGTTTTTATTTTATTTTATTTTAGGTTTATTTTATTTTTATTTTTGATTTAGTTTTATTTCAGTTTTTTTTTAGTTTTAGTTTATTTTATTTTTTAGTTTAGTTTTGGTTTTATTTATTTTTTAGTTTAATTTTATTTTTTATTTTATTTTATTTTTAGGTTTAGGTTTTTTTATTTAATTTATTTTTAAATTTTATTTAGTTTAGGTTTAGGTTTTTAGGTTTCTAGGGTTTAAGGGTTTAGGATTTAGGGTTTAGGATTTATGGTTTAGGGTTGTATGTTTTAGGGTTTAAGGTTTAGGATTTAGGGTTTATTTTATTATTATTTTTTTATTTTAGGGTTTTTTTAAATTTTAAGTTTTAGGTTTAGGGTTAGGTTTTAGTTTAGGTTTAGGGTTTAGGTTTTTTTTTTTTTAACAAAGAATAAATTCATATTCAACATTTCTTCTTTTGATTTAAACAACCTACACACCATTTTTCTAAGACACGTTACATAGATCAGAATGAGCAGGCATAAAATAAATCAAAAAATCTAGATAATTAGAATCATCTCTATTGTAAAGACACACTTCCATAAGTAATAGGTCGGATAGACCATTCTTCAATTTCTTTAGTTCCCATTAGAACCACCGACCTCTCAGTAGCGATCAACCATCATATCCCCAATCTCTCCCTCAGCCACCACCACAGCTGTAACCACCATCGCTCCTCCCACCTCCATAACCACAACAGCTCCGACCACCACCTCCATATTAACTAGCACCTCCATATCCCCTTCCACCACTGTGATAACCACAATCTCTGCCTGGGCCTCCACCACCAGATCCAGATTAACCTTAGTTGACCGTGATGTTCCTGCCATCAAGGTTATGCCTATTCTTAGGGCTTAGGTCTATTACATTTTAGGGTTTAAGTTTATTTTTTAATTAATTTAGTTACTTTAGGTTTATGTTTGGGGTTTAGGTTTTAGGGTTTGGTTTTAGGGTTGGGTTTAGGTTTAGGGTTTAGGGTTTGGGCTTTAGTGTTTATTCTTGTGTTTAGGTTTTGGGTTAGGTTTAGGGTTTAGATTTAAGGTTTAGGTTTTAGGATTTCTTAGGGTTTAGGGTTGTGGGTTTAGGAGTTTAGTTGTGTAGTGTTTAGGTTTAGGGTTGGTTTAGTGTTTAGGGTTTAAGGTTTAATGTTTATAAGGTTAGTTTAGGATTTAGGTTTAGGGTTTTTTTTTAGTAAAAATGGGTTTAGTTTATTTAGACTTTATTTATGCTTTAGGTTTAGTTTGGAGTTTAGGGTTAATGGTTTTAGGTTTAGGATTTGGGGTTGTAGGTTTAATGTTGTAGGTTTATGGTTTATAATTTAGGGTTACTTTTAGGTTTTATGGTTTAGGGGGATTTTTATTTTTATTTTTTATTTTTTAGAGGTTTAGTTTAGTTTATATTTAGGTTTTCGGTTTAGGGTTCAAGTTTTAGTTTAGTAATTATGGTTTTTGTTTTTTTGGTTTTAAATAAAGAGCAAATTCATATTCAACATTTCTTCTTTTCGATTTCATCAACTTTGTAACACTCCAAGTTTCCTAAGATACAAGCGATGACATAGAACTAAAATGAGCATACATAGAGCAAATCAAGAACACTAGATAACTAGAATAGTCTCTATCTTAAAGACATAATCCATGCGTGGCAGATCGAATCAATTAGCTTTCAAGACCATCGAACCACCATAGCCTCGGATCCACCATCATATCTGATCTCTCTCCACCACCACCATGTCTAACCTCTATCGCCTCCTCCTACCTCCATAATGACAACGCTTCTAACCACCTCAGATCCACCAGACCTCCCATCCACCACTACGATAACCATCTCACCTTGGCCTCTCACTGATCAAGATTGAGCCTATTTGAGTGATGTTCCTCCCATCAGGTTCTTTCTGGGTTTAGATTTAGGTTTAGGTTTATTAGGTTTTATTTAGTTTATTTAGGTTTATTTTTTGTATGGGTTTAGGGAAGGTTTGGGGTTTAGTTTTAGGTTTAGGGTTTTTAGTGTTTAAGTTTAGGGTTTAGGTTTGTGGTTTAGGTTTTGTTTTGCTTAGGGTTTTAAAAAAATTAATTAAATTGGTAGGTTTAGGTTTATTTAGTTTATTTTTTATTTATTTCAATTTATTTTATTTTTTATTTTTATTTAGGTTTATTTTTTATTTCTATTTAATTTAGTATATTTAATTTAGGTTTATTTATTTTAGTTTAGGTTTTTATTTGAGTTTATTTTTTAGGTTTAGGTTTTAGTTTAGGTTTATTTCTTAGCTTAGTTTTTTTGTTTTATTATTTATACATTTTATTTTATTTTAGGTTTAAGTTTAGGTTTTTTATTTTATTTTTTTAGGATTAGGTTTTATTTATTATTTTAGGTTTTATTTTTTTGTTTTGGTTTAGGTTTAATTTTACTTTATTTTATTTAGTTTAGGTTTAGATTTAGGCTTTATTTATTTTAGATTAGTTTATTTTAGTTTAGGTTTATTTTATTTTATTTATTTCAATTTTAGGTTTTTTTTTAGTTTTTATTTTATTTTTTTTTATTACTTTTTAGGTTTTATGATAGTTTAGGTTTTTATTTCATTTTATTTTTTTATTTAATTTAGGTTTATGTTTTTTTACTTATTTTATTTTTAGGTTTAGGCTTTTAGATTTTTAGGGTTTAAGGTTTAGGGTTTTTGGTAGTTTTTAGGGTTTAGTTTTAGGGTTTAGGGTTGGTTTTGAGTTTTAGTAGGTTTGGGTTTTAGAGATGATTTTATTTTTTAATTTTTTTTAATTTAGTAGTAGTTTATGTTTATTTTGTTTAGTCAGTTGATTTTTATTACTTAGTTTATTTTATATTTTATTTATATTTAGGTTTATTTTTTTTTATTTAGTTTAGTTTATTTATTTTAGGTTTACTTATTTTTGTTTAGGTTTTATTTTAGTTTATTTTTTAGGTTTAGGTTTAAGTTTAGGTTTATTTTTTAGTTTAGTTTTATTTTTAATTTATTTTTTAGGTTTAGGTTTTATTTTTTATTTTTAGGTTTAGGCTTAAGTTTTTATTTAATTTTTTTAGGTTTAGGTCTTAGATTTCTTTTAGGTTTATTTTCAAGTTTTATTTTTTAGTTTAGGTTTAGGTTTATTTTTAGTTTATTTTATTTTTTTTAGTTTATATTTAGTTTAGGTTTTATTTTAGGTTTAGGTTTAGGTTTTATTTATTTTATTTTAGTTTAGGTTTAGGTTTATTTTTTTTTTAATTTTAGGTTTTTTTAATTTTGGGTTTTGGTTCTTTTTTATTGATTTTTAGGTTTTATTTATAAGTTTATTATTTAGGCTTAGGTTTCTATTTAGTTTTTATTTTATTTTATTTTTGGCTTATTTTATTTTTATTTTATGTTTAGTTTTTATTTTATTAAAGCTTTTTATTTTTAAGTTAAGTTTAGGATTTTATTTATTTATATTTTATTTTTTATAAGTTTAGGTTTAAGTTTTAGTTTATGTTGTTTTTTATTTTGTTTTAGCTTTATTTATTTATTTTTTTTGGTTTTATTTAATTTTGTTTAGGTTTTAGCTTAGGATTTATTATTTAGGATAAAGGGTGGGTAGGGTTTGGGGTTTAGGGTTTAGGGTTTAGGGTTTATAGTTTTAGGGTTTAAGGTTTAATGTTTAGGGTTTATGGTTTTAGGGTTTAGGGTTTAGGTTTTAGCACTTAAGTTTTAGGTTTAGGGCTCTGGTTTTAGTTTAGGATTTTTGGTTTTTGGTTTTTTTTTAAACAAAGAACAAATTCAGATTCAACTTTTCTTTATTTTGATTTCATCAACCAAGTAACACACTAAGTTTTCTAAGACTCAAGTGAGGTCATAGATAAAAAATGAGATCGCATATTCACCAGCAACTCCAGATCCCCCATCACTGCTCCGCCTGCCTCCATATCCACCACTACTCTAACCACCACCTCCATATCCACTAGCACCTCCAGATCCCCCAACACCACTTCGTAATCGCCACCACCCCCTTCACCTCCATCACTAGATCTAGACTGAGCCGGGTTGACGGTCATGTTCCTGTCATCAAGGATCTACCCAGTCTTAGGGTTTAGGTTTATTAGGTTTTAGGGTTTAAGTTTATTTTTTTATCTATTTAGTTACTTCAGGTTTATGTTTAGGGTTTAGGGTATAGGGTTTAGGATTTAGGGTTTAAGGTTTTTTTAATTAAGTAAATCGGTTGGTTTAGGTTTATTTAGAATATTTAGTTTATTGTTTATTTATTCTAGTTTACTTTATTTTTTATTTTTATTTGGTTTAATTTATTGATTTTAGGTTCATTTATTTTAATTTTGGTTTTTTATTTTAGTTTATTTTTTAGGTTTAGGTTGAGGTTCAGGTTTATTTTTTAGTTGAGTTTTATTTTTATTTTATTATTTAAGTTTAGATTTTATTTTTTATTTTTTGGTTTAGGTTTAAGTTTTTATTTTATTTTTTTAGTTTTGGGTTTTAGGTTTTTATTTTTGGTTTATTTTTAGGTTTTATTTTTTAGTTTAGGTTTAAGTTTATTTTTAGTTTATTCTATTATATTTAATTTAGGTTTAGGTTTAGTTTATTTTATGTTTTTGTTTAGTGTTTATTTATTTTATTTTAGTTTATTTTAGTTTAGGTTTAAGTTTATATTATTTTGTTTCTTTTATTTTAATTTTAAGTTTAAATTTTTTTTTAGTTTTGGTTTTTTAATTTTAGGGTTTAGGTTTTATTTTTTATTTCTTTTAAGGTTTATTTTTTAGGTTTAGGTTTTTATTAACCTTTTATTTTATTTTAATTTTGGTTTATTTTCTTTTTTTTAGACCTTTTATTCTTAGCTTTATTTATTTTTTTAGTTTAGTTTAGGTTTTTTTTATTTTATTTTAGTTTAATTTATTATTTATTTTATTTTAGTTTTAGGTTGAGGTTTAGGTTTTAATTTAGGTTTTTTATTGTTTTTTTTTATGTTTAAGTTTTTTTATTTTTTTTATTTTTTAGGTTTTATTTTCTTTAGGTTTATGTTTTTAGCTATTTAGGGTTTAAGGATCAGGCTTTAGGGTTTAGACTTTTAGGGTTTAGGATTTTAAGTTTATGGTTTAGGGTTAGGGTATAAGGTTTACGGTTTAAGATTTAATGTTTAGGCTTTAGGGTTTAGGCTTTAAGGTTTAGGGTTTTTGGGATTTATGATTTAGGGTTTAGGGTTTAGGGTTTAAAGTTTTTAGCATTTAAGGTTTAAGGTTAGTTTAGAGCTTAGGGTTTAGGGTTTACGCTAAGTTTAGGGTTTAAGGTTTGGGGTAGGATTAGGGTTTGATTTGGATTTAGAGTTGTTTAGGGTTATTTTAGGGTTTAGTTTTTGTTTTATGGTGAGGTTTAGGGTTTATTTTAGCATTTAAGGTTGAATGTTTAGGGTTTAATGTTTAGTGTTTAGAGTTTTTTTAAAAAAAAAATTTAAGTAACCGGTAGGTTTATGTTTATTTAGTTTCTTTTTTATCTATTTTAGTTTATTTTTATTTTTACTTATATTTAGGTTTATTTTTTTTTTTATTTAGTTTAGTTTATATTTTTTAAGTTCATTTATTTTAGTTTGGTTTTTAATTTTAGTTATTTTCTTAAGTTTTGGTTTAGGTTTATGTTTATTTTTAACTTTAGTTTTATTTTTATTTTATTTTTGAGGTTTATGTTCTATTTTTTATTTTAGGTTTAGTTAGGTTTTATTTTATTTTATGTTTTTTAGGTTTTTATTTTAGGTATATTTTGAGGTTTTATTTTTTGTTTAGGTTTAGGTTTATTTTAGTTTATTTTATTTTATTTAGTTTAGTGTTGTTTAGGTTATTTTGCTTTTTTAGGTTTAGGTTTTATTTATTTTAGTTTAGTTTATTTTAGCTTTGGTTTATGTTTATTTTATTTTGTTTATTTTAGTTTTATTTTAGGTTTAGGTTTTTTTTTAGGGTTTATTTTTATTTTTTATTTGAGATTTTATTTTAGGTTTTTTTAGTTTAGGTTTTATTTAGTTTTATTTTATTTTATTTAGGTTTATTTATTTTATTTTATTTAGGTTTTTTATTCATATGTTTATTTTATTTTTTTTAGTTTAGTTTAGGTTTTTATTTTTTTATTTTAGGTTTTTTATTTTTTTATTTTATTTTATTTTTAGGTTTAGGTTTAAGGTAGGTTTAGGTTTAAGTTTTAGTTTATGTTTTATTTATTTTATTATTTTATTTTAGTTTAGGTTTTATTTATTTATTTTATTTTTAGGTTTTATTTTGTTTAGGTTTAGGCTTTTAGCATTTTTAAGATTTATAGTTTAGGCTTTAGGGTTTAAGGTTAGTTTAGGGTTTAGGGTTTAGGGTTTGGAGTTTTGTGTTTTGTGTTTTGGGTTTAGGGCTTAAGGTTTATGGTTTAGGGTTTCGGTTATAGGGTTGAGAGTTTAGGCTTTAAGGTTTTAGTGTTTAGGGTTTAGGGTTTAGAGTTTGGTTTAGTTTAGTTTAGGGTTTAGGGTTTAGGGTTTAGGTTTTAGGTTTTGATTGGGTTTTAGTTTTGGGTTTAGGGTTTTGGTTTTTTAACAGAGAAATTCAGATTCAACATTTCTTCTTTTCATTTCATCAACCAAGTAACACACCATGTGAAGACACAAGTGATGCCATAGATCAAAAATGAGCACGATATCCACCACCTCAGATCCCCCCCTTTGCTCTCGTGTCCATAATGACCACTGACCACCACCTCCATGTCCTTGACCTTTAAATCCCCACCACCACGCGATAGCCTCACTTCCCTCTATTCTATCTATCGAGCTGATTATGATGTTCCTGCCATCAAGGTTCTGCCCATTCTTAGGGTTTAGGTTTAGGTTTAGGATTATTAGGTTTTAAGGTTTAGGTTTATTTTTTAAGTAATTTAGTTACTTTAAGTTTAGGTTTAGGGTTTGGGGTTTAGAGTTTAGGGTTTAAGGTTAGGGTTTAAGGTTTAGAGTTTAGGGTTTAGGATTTTAGGATTTATTCTTTTATGGTATAGGGTTTAGGGTTTGGGGGTAGGGTGTAGGGTTTAGGGTTTAGGGTTGTAAGTTTAGGGCTTAGGGTTTATGGTTTAGGGTTTATGGTTTAGAATTTAGAGTTTAAGGTTTTTTATTTAAATTAAGTAAACCAGTAGGTTTAGGTTGATATAGTATATTTAGTTTATTTTTTATTTATTTTAGTTTGCTTTATTTTTTATGTTTGTTTTTATTTTTATTTTGTTTAGTTTATTTATTTTAGTTTAGGTTTTTAATTTTAGTTTATTTTTTTGGTTTACATTTAGGTTTAAGTTTTTTTTAGTTAAGTTTATTTTTTTTATTTTATTTTTTGTGGTTTAGGTTTAGGTTTAAGTTTAGGTTTATTTTTATTTTGTTTATTTTATTTTTTATTTTAGGTTTAGGTTTTTTTTCATTTAGGGTTTAGGTTTTCTTTTTTTAATTCTTTTTAGGTTTTATTTTAAGGTTTATTTTTTAGGTTTAGATTTTTATTTAGTTTTTATTTTATTTTATTTTATTTTAGGTTTTTTTATTTTTATTTTACTTTACGTTTATTTATTATAAATTTAAGTTTAGTTTTTATTTTATTTGGCTTTATTATTAGGTTTATTTTATTTTAAATTTAGTTTAGGTTTTATTTATTTTATTATAATTTTAATTTATTTTATTTTATTTTACATTTTAGTTTAGGTTTTACTTTAGATTTTTTTTTCTTTTATTTATT